>CAUYQU010045367.1:0-50858 GCA_963574635.1 Cheracebus regulus | reverse complement strand
CTCTGGAGAATGAAATCCTGAGGGCAGATTTAGGGAATTGAAATCAGAATCTGTGCAGTTGCCAAAGTGCCCTGCCTTGGCCTGCCAAGTTAAATGTGAACTTTTGTGAACTTTCTTTGCAGCAGTTAGAATCAGCTTCCTTTGTGCAATGCAATTCCAATTTATGGCATTATTGAAGATAGGGTTTTAAGGAAATACACCAGGCCAGTGCATTTATTTGGCCCATGAAGCTTAATTGCCAATGTTAAATCAATGGCCCTGGCAATCTTCTCTGATTAAAAAGCTGCTGGGAGCTCAATTTGGGGGCACTCTTCTTTATTACTGTTCCTCTCAAGAAAGTTGAAGTAGTCACCCTGTTGTGGGAGTTAAAAGCCCAAGTCAATTATTAATAGCACGATTACATTTGTTTTCTTTCTGAATTAACCCATGTGACCTGTGGCATTTGCACCTCTTGTTAACCATTAGACACACAAATGAGCCCTGTATTTATTTGGGTGGCAGAATTCGAATGCCTGTTGTTTACTTTATAGTGAGGGAACTGTGCAATCAGTAGGACTTTTCCAGGAAGAGAAACAGGGGTCCCACCTTCTGTCCTCTGGTTTGAGGAAGCAGCTCTGTTCGCCTCTCTTTGCTCCCTTACTCAGGCTGCTCACAGCAGAGCCTTTCAGTGTCTGATATAAAAGTCTCTTTGATTGTGCAGTGGCCACAGGGTCTGGCTGTGGGTCTAGGTGGCTTGCAGGCACATCGCTAACCAAATCTAGATCCAGCAGAGGCGGCTTCACACTTCTCATGGTTTCAGGCATCTTTTTTGTGTGTGTTAAATATCTACTTTTCTTACAGCAAATACTATGTATGTTTTCGCTCTTTGAACTCTTTCCATGCTTAATGGAGGTGGAGGGAGGGCAGTCTGTAGAAGTGCTCTTGCCAAGTTATTAGGTTTAGATAAAGTCATCCCAGGTTTGAGCAAGGAAACGAAAGCCTCTGATTATGAGATTCTCTGGAACTCCTCTTCCTGCCAGAAACACTGTTGAGTCTGGCCCCCTCTCTCCCAGCTGCTTTCATTGCATTGCCTGAAATGGTATTTTTTAACTTTGGCATACAGACATACATGCATACACATGCACACACACTTTATTTGGAGTATTTACTGAGAACCTTCAATGTGTAGGTTTCTAATGCCAGTTAAAAAAGGCATTAGAGGAGAGGAAGGGGGTTGGTTGGGTGGCATGCTTAGTTCATGATTGTCTGGTTTGGGAAAGAATCTCGTAATGAGAATTGGGTGGGGAATTATGATGGAGTGTGTGTGTGTGTGTGTGTGTGTGTGTGTGTGTGTGTGTGTGTATTTGTGTGGGAGAGGAGTTGGTTTAAGGACTTTGTTTTGTTTCATTTCTTCAATTTGCTTTGGGTTGTTATTTAGTTTCTTTTGAGATTTACATAACATTAAATGAGGATGTGACTTTTTAAAATGTTTATTGAAAAGGAGCCTGTCTTAACCCATTCAGGCTACTGACATAGAGTGCCATAACCTAGGTAGCTTATGAACAACAGAAACTTATTTCAGACAGCTCTGGAGGCTGAGAAGTCAAAGGTCATGCTTTGGGCAGGTTCCACGCCTGGTGAGGTCCTGCTTCCTGGTTCGCTTCTACAGTCTGCCCCACCTCCACCTCCATTAAGTATGGAACAAGTTCAAAGAGTAAAACATACATAATATTTGCTGTAAGAAAAGTAGATATTTAGCTTCCTAGTTCACAGATGGTTGTCCTCACATGAGGGAAGGGTAATGGAGCTCTGTGGGGTCTGTCTTTTATTGTGGCACTAATCTCATTCATGAAGGCCTCACCCTCACGATCTCATCACCTTTCCAAGGCCCCATCATCAGTTATAATCATGAAAGGAACAGGTTCCAACATATTATTTTTAGGGGAACACAAATATTCAGTGTATAGCATTCTGCCTCTGCCCCCGCAAAATTCATGTTCTTCTCTCATGGAAAACACATTCATCTCATCCCTACAGTCCCCAAAATCTTGACTTGCTCCAGAATTACCTAAAACAATATAAAGTTCAAAGTCTCATCTAAATATCACTTAAATCAGATATGGGTCAGACTCATCCTGAGGTGAATTCCTCTCCAGCTGTGACCTGGTGAACCTAAACAAGTCATGTGCTTTCAGAATACGATGGTAGGCCAGGCACAGGATAGATATTCCCCCTGCAAAAGGGAGAAACAGGAAAGACGAAGGGAGTGAAAGGTCCCAGATAAGTCGAAAACCCAATGGAATAAACGACATTAAACCATAAGGCTTGAGAACAATGGGGCTAGGGTCCCGCCTCTGCATTTCTCACAGGTCGGAGTCTCAAGTCTGCAGCTCTCCCAAAGAGGGAGGTTTTTATATGTCCATCTTGTACGTATTCCTGGACTGCCAAAAAAAATTTTTTTTTTTTTTTTTGAGACAGAGTCTTGCTCTGTCGCCTAGGTTGGAAGGCTGAAATATAGTGGTTTGATCTTGGGTCACTGCAACCTCTGCCGGGTTCAAGCAATTCTCATGCCCCAGCCTCCTGACTAGCTGGGATTACAGACGTGTACCACCACTCCTGGTTGTTTTGTATTTTTAGTAGAGACAGGGTTTCATCATGTTGGCCAGGCTGATCTCGAACTCCTGACCTCAAGTGGTCTGCTCACCTTGGCCTCCCAAAGCTGGAATTACAGGTGCAAGCCATCATGCCCAGCCCTGGAATGCCAGATTCTTACATCCAATTGCCTACTTGCCATCTTCCCATGGATGTCTGGTAGGCATCTTACACAATCTATCCAAAACCAAACTCATGGCCTTGCCCAGGGCAAACTGGATTCTCTCCTAGTTGTCCTATTTCAATAAATGGCAGATCCAGCTTCCAGTTGTTCAGGCCAACTACTTTAGCATCGTCTTGAAGCCTCTTTTTCTTTCAAATTCCACATACAAATCATCAGCTCTACTTTTAGAATACATTCTGAATCCGACTCCATCACTTCCCATCTCTGCCACTGCTCTCCTGCTCCCAGCCCCTGCTGTCTTTGCCTGGACTATTGCAATAGCATCTACCTGGTCTCCCTGCTGTGTCCTTGGCCTGCTCCCTGGGGTCTCTTCTAAACAGCCAGAGGTTCTAAAAGGTCAGCCAAATCATGCCATTCCCTGCTCAAAACCTTCCAATGGCTTCCAAAATCTCTCCAAATAAAACCAGAAGCTCTTTCTATTGGCTTGCAACCGTACCTGATTTACCACTTGCCTTCTTGATCTCATCTCCTGTTCTCCCCTCCACTCTGGCCTCTTTAAAGACTGTTTTTTTTTTTTTTTATTCTTTTGAGACGGAGTCCCCCTCTGTTGCCCAGGCTGGAGTGCAGTGGTGTGATCTTGGCTCACTGCAACCTCCACCTCCTGGGTTTAAGCCATTCTAATGCCTCAGCCTTCCGAGTAGCTGAGATTATAGGCCTGCACCACCACTCCTGGCTAATTTTTGTATTTTTAGTAGAGACGGGGTTTTACCACGTTGGTCAGGCTGGTCTCAAGCTCCTGACCTCAAGTGATTTGCCCATCTCGGCCTCCCAAAGCGCTGGGATTATAGGTGTGAGCCACTGCACCCGGCCTCTTTGCTGTTTCTTAAACATGTTGGCTGTGCCTCTGACTCAAGTCTCACTTTATACTTTGTGTTCATCTTCCTGGAATGCACTTTCTCCAGTGATTCAAAGTCACCTAGAGGACTTCCTTGAATACCCTATCCAAAACAGTGGCTCTTTGTCACTCTCTGTCCCCGACTCTTCTTAAATTCCTTCTTGGTCCTTCACATTTCCTACATCTATGTTGACCTGCTATATTATTTCATCACCCGTTTGAATAAAAGCTCTATGAAAGCAGACAGTTTTTAAAATTTGCTTTACCTAGAACTGTGCCTAGCACATAGTAGGTACTCATCAAATACTAGTTGAATGGACTCCATGAGGTCCACAGAGAAACACCTGGAATGGCAGTACAGGCTGATGACTCCTGAGGCAGCTGTCAGAGTCTAAGAAATGAGTGAAAAGATCAAGGAACATAAGCATAGAGTGAACTCATATAAATTAAGTACTTCTCTATTTCCTTCAGTGAATAGTTCAGCACTTTTATTTTCTCAAGAGAATGAGTTGGTCAGGCATGGTAGCTCACACTTGTAATCCCAGCACATTAGGAGGCTGAGGTGGATGGATCACCCAAGGTCAGGAGTTTGAGACCAGCCAGGCCAACATGGTGGATCCCCCATCTCTACTAAAAATACAAAAATTAGCTGGGCACACACCTGTAATCCCAGCTACTTGGGAGGCTGAGGCAGGAGAATCATTCAAACCTGGGAGGCGGAGGTTGCAGTGAGCCAAGATGGTGTCACTGCATTCCATCTTGGATGACAGAGCAAGACTCTATCTCAAAAAAAAGAGAGAGAGAGAGAATGAGTTAACTTCAGTGGCTGATCAAGTCAGTGCTTTCTTATAGTAGGTCAATAACTCATGCCACTTACATTATCTTTGTGTGGTAAAATCCTAACAAGCTTTCCCAATTTCCAACTGTGTCCCAGTGAACAACTGTTTCATATTTTAGCTTGGTTAGAGACATACAATCAACCTTACTGCTGGCTACAATCCTAATATGAACTACATTCTTCAATCAAGAGGCTGACAATCTGTTCTAGATGCCACAAAGAAGAGCCAATATTCTCATGAGGTTCCAAACACCGTTTTGAAACTTTGGTTTACAATCTCTAATCTGCATTTCACATTTGTTGGGGAGTCTCATGTTCTTTAAGGCAATCATGGCAATAACAATTTTTAAAACCTGTGAAGATTATTTCAGAAAACCAATGATTAAATCTCTTATTAGGAGATCTTGGATGTATGGAAATCTTACATGTATTTACACCTGAAAACTGAAGATGGTGAGTTTAATATACTAATCTAAGTTAGCTTTCTCCCCAAACTCAACTAAAATTATAGGAAAAACTTTTTTTTAAAAAAGCATAAAGTCATGAGGACAGGGAGAACAAGAGAGGAGATAGCAGCAACATACTTTTGAAAGCTGGATAAGAGGTGGACGCATAGTAACTGACTCAGTGGATCAGAAGAAGCCATAGCTGAAACTGCCAGTGAGGACAGAGGTGAACTCACCTGCCCAGAAGTCATGGGTACCTCTGGGACTGTGGGTGGAGCGGGCAGGGGGTGGAGGGGTGGGGGGCAGGTGCTAATATAAGAAGCAACTGAAATGAAAATTGTTTGAGAAATCAGTAATCTCTAGATCTTCTTCCCCCAGTCCATGCCTCTGAGGGTTTATTTCTCATATACCTGGAAGACGTTTTGAGATTTATTATAATCATTATTTTAAGAAAAAGGCACACAAATTTGTGGAGAACGCTCCAGCGTAGAGGCCCCCTGACCGCGCCTCCGCCATAATGTGAGCTTGAGCCCAGACACATTTCCCCCTCCTGGAGGCAGTCGAGCTATGGGAAAGTAGAAACTAAAGGATGATTCTGTAGAAGTTATTTCAGACTCTCTGATGCTAACATAATGGCCCGGTGATGGCTGTGTGGTCTTACTAGACATTGTGTTTTTCCTTGGTTCCTGCTCTGGGCTAGTTTTATGACTCTGTTTACCAAACACTGCTTAAGCCCTGTGACCATTCATATGACCTGTAAAGAATGTTACCTTTCTAAATGTAAATCCCTACACAATAGATAAAGAAAAATCACCTGCTCACTTTTATGGCCCCTCACTATGTACCTCTTCTGTTACTAGTTTCTTATCTCTTCCCCCAGATTTGCAGTATTGCAACTTTCTGTTCCCCTTTGTTGTATAGAATTAACAATGTGAGTTGACGTCAGCTACTGAAAGCTGAAGGTATATATTGGGATCCTATGCACAAATAAAATTGCTGTTTAGGCATTGCCTATTCAGTCCTCCAGACCCTGTCTTTCTGTCTTTCTTCTCTTCCACGCACTCTCTCTTCCAGGTATAGGGACCCTCTTGCTGGCCAAGAGTCCCCGGCAGACGTACCGGCTCCAACAGCAGACACACCTGTGGCTGTATTTCAGGAGAGTTTCAGGAGGCTTAACCTTTATACAAGTTCTTGGGGGGTGGGACAAGTAGGGAGAGGGCCAGGCTGGCTGCCAGTGGTGTATTTTACATAAGAGAAGATGAACATCTGGAGAGGAAAAAGGGAAAGAATCAAGCTGCGCATGGTGGCTCACACCTGTAATCCCAGCACTTTGGGAGGCCGAGGCAGGTGGGTTGCTTGGGCCCAGGAGTTCGAGACCAGCCTGGGCAACATAGGGAGACCCCCATCGCTACAAAAAAAAATGCAAAAATTAGCTGGGTGTGGTGGTGCCTGCCTGTGGTCCCAGCTACTCGGGGAGGCTGAGGTGGGAGGATCACCTGAGCTTGGGAAGTCCAGGCTGGAGTGAGCTGTGATCCTGCCACTGCACTCCAGCCTCGGTGACAGACTAAGACCCTGTCTCAAACAAAAATAAAAAAAAGATAAGCAACAACATAGTTAAAACTATAAACTGAGTTCCTCCCAATTAGTTTGGCCTACGTCCAGGGATAAACAATAGCAGCTTGGCGGTTAAAGGCAAGATGGAGTGGGTTAGGTCAGATCTCTTTTCTCACCGTTAGAATTTTTACAAAGGCAGTTTCAGGAACAAGGCAATAACAGGGTCACACATCTGCACACCTCCCCTCTCCCATCTCCTTTAGACTTTGGAGCGATCATCTCAGTGCTTCAGCATATCCAGCTGCCGTAGACTGAATGTGTGTCCTCCCCAAACCCATAAGTTTATTTTATTTTATTTTATTTTTGGAGACAGAGTCTCGCTCTGTCGCCCAGGATGGAGTGCAGTGGTGCAATTTCAGCTCACTGCAACCTCTGCCTCCCAGGTTCATGTGATTCTTTTGCCTCAGCCTCCTGAGTAGCTGGGACTACAGGCACCTGCCACCATACCCAGATAATTTTTTTTTTGTATTTTTAGTAGAGACGGGGTTTCGCCATGCAGGCCAGGCTGGTCTTGAACTCCTGACGTCAAGTGATCTGCCCGCCTTAGCCTCCCAAAGTGCTAGGATTACAAGTGTGAGCCACCACGCCTGGCCCAAACTCGTAAGTTTAAATCCCAACCTCCAATATGACGATGTTAGGAGGTGGGGCCTTTGGAAGGTGATTAGGTCCTGAGGGTAGAGCCTTCATGAATGGGATTAGTGCCCTTATAAAAGAGACCCCAGAGAGTTCCCTTGCCCCTTCCACCATGCGAGGACTCAGGGAGAAGATGGCCATCTATAAACCAGGAAGCAGCCCTCACCACACACCAGACCTGCCAGCACCTTGTCTTAGACTTCCAGCCTCCAGGACTGTAAGCAATACATGTCTGCGGTTTAAAAGCCACCCCATCTATGGTATTTTTATCATAGCATCCTGAATGGGTTTAGATACCAGTTATTCTCAACTGGAGATGCTGTTGCATCCATTCTACATGCACAAACACACAAATACACACACAGTCTCACACAATTTCCCGCTGGTGTTTGGCAATGTATGATGGGACATTTTGGCTGTCACAATGACTGGGGGTACCCTAGTAAAGTAGGGTGAATCCTTCCCCACTCCTACCCCATAAAATTTTGCAGATGAAGAGAATCCTCATCTGTAAAACAAGAGCAATAATAGCGCTTTCCACACAGGGCTGTTTCTTAAAGGCTGCCTGACTTAATCTTCACAGTTTTCATCCTTGTATTGTTTCCTTTTGAACACTGGGATCTTCTGGCCTGGCTGACTCTCCTCTTGATGCCCAGGGCTGAGACTGTCCTTGAGCATTCAGACGAGCATGTCTAATTCCACAGCAGGCTGGGCTGCCCTGTCCCATGGCCACCAACACTGCCTGGAGGGGTGACAGTCCACCTCTGGGTACGGATTGCTGCTCTCCCCTAGTTTTCCCAAACCTGAGATTATGTCCATGAGCCGAAGACATAGGTTTACTTTTATGGTTACTGCTACTTGATTGACATACTGAACAGAAAGTTTTAATACAAAGAAGAAATATATATCAGGTTAAACATATCTGGTAGTCACTGTGTTAATTAGATGTATTAATTTAAATAGATAACAGTAGGTGCTTTAGAGAAAGAATTTTGACACAACTGAAAGGTCCATTCCAACATAAGAATATTACTCTTAGGAAATTATGATGTTCCAATGTTAGCTGGCTAGACACTATCTCCAAAGGGACCAAGTTCATAGCTAAGAGTTTTTATAACTTTGCTGTGTGTTGTGGCCACAGGCTAGACAATAGATTTACCAATGAAT
The DNA here is from genome assembly GCA_963574635.1 of Cheracebus regulus. Lineage (NCBI taxonomy): Eukaryota > Metazoa > Chordata > Mammalia > Primates > Pitheciidae > Cheracebus > Cheracebus regulus. Next base: position 42,510 of record CAUYQU010045367.1, on the reverse strand, counting down.
ACAGTGGAGAGATTAGATTTCTATTACCTTAATCTAGGAATTAATCTTAACTCTAATGATCAGATAGCCAAGTAGGCTGCCTCCTCACTATGGTACAATATGAACACCATGTTATCATCTATAGCACATCCCTATCAAAAAGATTGAGCTGAGTGCAGTGGCTCACGCCTGTAATCCCAGCACTTTGGGAGGCCGAGGTGGGAGGATTGCTTGAGGCCAGGAGTTTGAGACCAGCCTGGCCAATATGGGAAAACCCCATCTCTACTAAAAATACAAAAATTAGCCTAGTGTGGTGGCACAAGCCTATAATCCCAGCTACTTGGAAGGCTGAGGCAGGAGAATCACTTGAACCTGGGAGGCAGAGGTTTCAGTGAGCTGAGATTGCACCACTGCATTGCAGCCTAAGCAACAGAGCAAGACTCCATGTCAGAAAAGAAAAAAAAAAGACTGAACCAGAATTATGGTTAGAGTTACAGTTGTAACTTTCAGTTTACAGGAAAACACAGGAGACAGAAGAATGAGCTAAATGCTACCAGAAGCAAGCAATCAGACAAAATTAATAGTGAAATATACTTGCGGAAAACGGATCTGGTCCTTTCAACAAATCAGTGCCAAAAAAGATATTAAAATAGATTTAAGAGGCATAACAAATGGTCTTGGGTCGAATCCTATTTGAGACAAACTAAATATCAGTTAGGATGTGTTATAAGTAGAATTTTTGATGCTGCCAAAGAAGTAGCACTCAAATAGAAATTTCCTCAGCAAGGCAATTTACTAATATTGAAGGATGCGGCTCACAATGGAACAATGGTGAGTGCACATTTGGACAGAGGAGGAAGGGGTACCTACTTATGCCTGACGGGGGTTGCCCCTACTGCTGTGTCATTCCCCTATTGGCTAGGGTTAGACTGCACAAACTAGACTAATCTCAATTGGCTATTTTAGAGAGAGCAGGGTGTGGCAGGGTGGGTGGTTTGGTGGGAAGGATGGTTACAGCCGGGTCATAGCAGGTAGCCAGGGGTGAACCTAGGTCAAAGAAGGTGACCAGAGCAGGTGACTGAAGCAGGTGACCATGATGAGTCAGGACAGAGCTGAGGGTCAGGGGAACAGATGTGAACTACTGATTAGAAACGGTGGAGGAGGTTGTTTACTGGAACTACAAGGAAATTAAACTTTAAAATAGAGAATTAAAGAATAAGAGAGCTGAGCATACTGACATCATGATTCTTTGAAAAGAAACGTGGGGTTCACTATAACAGATGTTTTTGAGATGGGGAGCTTGAATGTAGAATTATTAATTTTACTAAGTATGATAATAGTATTTTGGAGATTGTTTTAATGTAAGGAAATGTATTTTAAGGTGCATACTGAAAATTACACACACACGCACACACGCACAACTAGAAATATTTGGAGGGGCTGAGGAAGAGTACATATTTGTCCCCGTTTTAGACAGCTGCATCCCAAATTCCTGGTCTCTGGTTTAATTCATCAACAAATATCAATTAAGCTTTGACTGTGGACTAAGCTCTCTATTAGATATTGTTGTGGGTATGACGGAGAATATGCTGGTATAGCTAAGAATGTGAGTTCACTGAATAAAATGATAGAGAGAAATGATATTCTAAACCGTACAGCATACCCTGGAAACGCCACTGGCTTTCCAACACAGGGCGCCCAGTGCGGGCCATACATTCTGGGAAGGCTTCAGGAGGACGCGGGGGTATGAACAGAAATCTGAAGGCTGCACACAACGTGGACAGCTCTCTGTGGCCCATGTGTGTGCCTGCACACATCTGTGTCCCATGCTCACGCATGTGATACAGAGAGAAATTGGTCTTGTAAATTTCACTTCTTGGGATTAGTTAGCAAATTTTGCACACAGATTTTTCTTGCTATACATTTGGAATTAAAATGTCTTTGCTTTAGAGTGATCTTTTGTAGTTACTTCCTTAGGGTTATTATGCTATATAAATGTTTGGTTTGTTCTGTGTTTGAAGCTAGTATTATCTTCTCTGGGCTGCATGCACACATGTGAAGGTTTAATTTTTTCTGAATCTGTAATCAGAAAGAATCTTGCTGTAGAAGACGTTTCATGCTGATATTTTCCCTTTTTAAATTTTTTTACTTTGTTTCATTTTGTTTTTTGTTTTAGAGATGTGGGCTCACTCTGCTGCTCCAGGCTGGAGTGCAGCGGAAGTCATAGCTCACTGCAACTTTCAACTTCTAGGCTCAATGCTGATATTTTTTCAAAATTTGAAACTGAATTCAGATCTAAGTACATTTTTCTAAAATTAGTATCTTCGTTGTGAAAATAAAGAAAATTTAAGAGCTTTTGGAAACTTCCCAAATGCTTTAAGCTTTGAGAGACGTGGCTGTGATCTGAGTTATATAGCCTCACATTGTTGTAACTTCTGTTTCTTAGATTATAGCTTAACTCTTCCTCATTGTCCTTGTTCTGTCATTGACTAGGAAAGACCAGTCTTCCCTCTTCCAATCACTCATCATTGTGATAGATTAACTACCTTTTTTGTGATCTTGTACTTAACTCAGACCAGACGGTGCCCCAAACAGGGACCTCACAACAGTTCTATCTTCAGTGTAGAATGTTAAATATACCTTTCCCAAACGAAAAGAACCACCTTGACTAATGAGATCATTGTGACTATGCATTAAGCCTTACATAGAAAGAGGCTGAAATTCTGTTAAACTTCCCTAAGCTTTGTCTATAAAAGTGACCCCAAACTTGCTCACTTTGGAACACTGACTTCCATTCTTTAGAATCTGTGCTTCCAGGGAGGGTTGTCCTCAAAATTTGCACTTGAATAAACTCTGCTTAAACTAGATTCTGATCCTTTTGACTATTTTAGGTTGACATGATTTACCTAGCAAACTAAGAGTTAAAGTTAAGTGATGTGTTAAAGTCAATAGTATTCTCAATAAAAAGTAGAGAAATAGTGGCCTGCCCTTTGAATCTACAATCCCAACAATAATTTAAGGCCAGGAATCCTTGATTTTCATCATAATGTATTCCTGCAAATCCTGTCCTAAAGTACTGATACAGCAGATCATATTTTCCCAAAGGAACAAAATTATAATGAGTTGTGTGGCTTATAAACTGTGAAAACTCTAGTAAGATTCTCCAAAGTATAGAAATTTAGAGTAGGGGAGTGCTTTAGAGGTCATGCATGAATCATAACTTCTGTAAACCAAAACTGAAATTCTAAGGCCTCCCGACCATCTGAATGGTCTCCTCCTTTCAGCCAGGGCAGTCCAAAATTAATCTGAAAAACTTGTTCAGGCCATGATGGAAGTGGGGCTCAGACATACCTTAGAATACCCTCCTCCTTTTTGGAATTCAGGGAAAGCCAACCAGCATTAACATCAACACAGATCTCAAGTCTGCTAAGAAACATTTGCAATCTCTTCTCTCTGAAGCCTGCACTTGGAGGCTTCATCTGCATGATAAAACCTTGGTCTCTACAACCTCTCATTGTCAATCAGACGTTCCTTTCGATTGATATTAACTCTCAACCAACTGCCAATCAGAAAAATTTTAAATCTATCTATGACTTGAAAACCCTCTCCGCCTGCACTGCTTTGAGTTGTCCTGCCCTTACTCATTGTAAACCTTACATGCATTTCAGATAGAACCATTGCAAACCTTACATGTATTTGATTGATGTCTGCTATCTCCCTAAAATGTATAAAATTATACTGTGCCCTGACCACCTTGGGCGCCTGTCCTCAGGATCTCCTGAAGGGTGTGTCCCAGGTCAGTCACTCATATTTGGCTCAGAATGCATCTCTTCACATATTTTACAGAGTTTGACCCTTTTCTTTTCTTTTCTTTTTTTTGAGACAGAGTCTTGCTCTGTCATCAGGCTGGAGTGCAGTGGCACAATCTCTGCTCACTGCAACCTCCACCTCCTGGGTTCAAGCGATTCTTCTGCCTCAGCCTCCCGAGTAGCTGGGACCACAGGTGTGTGCCACCACGCCTGGCTAATTTTTTTTGTATTTTTGGTAGAGACAGGGTCTCACTGTGTTGGCCAGGATGGTCTCGATCTCTTGACCTCGTGATCCACCCACCTCGGCCTCCCCAAGTGCTGGGATTACAGGCGTGAGCCACTGTGCCCGGCCGACTCTTTTCATCAATACTTCTTATTACTAGGAAACTGAAACCATAGAGGGACCTATCAAGTGAGGAATAAGAATCAACCCCAGCATGCTTCTCATCTAGAGCATGGGATATTATACAATGATGTTTGCAAAGCTCTGAGGGAAAATAATTTTAAACCAGAATTCCATGCCCAGCCCATTCATTATTTAAATGTGAGGGCAAAATCAATTACAATTTCAGAAAAGCAAGGGTTCAGGAAGGTTACCACATTCAAATACTTCCTGAAAGAATTACCCGAAGACATGTTCCTCTGAAATAATAGAACAAATGAAGCAGAAAAAGAGGAATGTTTAAGATAAAAAACAGTGATGAACAAAGAAATAAAAGTGTTTGCCATGTGGTTGTGGACAACATGTGTGGTCAGTACATGGTTCTTAGGGAAAGGAACACATAATATAAAAATAAATCATCTAGAACTAAAATTCTGGATGATTCAAAGAAAATGTGGAAAGTGATAAAAGTGAAATGAAGGTGAGGGGAAGTGAGGGTCCTAAGGAATTATTTTGTATAGAAAGTGGCAGCCACACACACTAATTCTCAACATTGATTTAAAAAATTTGAATGTTTATTAATAAATTAATAGAAGTAGACATGTAACTTTCAAGCCAGTAAAGAAGGAATGGACAAACTACAAACTCGGCCAAGGCTGAAAAAGATAAAGGAACAAGAAAATGTTATACAGAAAACATAAACTAAATGGCATTAATAAGACAAAATATATTAGTGGTAACAATATGTGAAGATGTTTCATGCTTAGATTTTTTTTTTTTTTTGAGACGGAGGCTTGCTCTGTCTCCCAGGCTGGAGTGCAGTGGTGCGATCTCGGCTCACTGCAACCTCTGCCTCCCGGGTTCAAGCTATTCTCTTGCCGCAGCCTTCAGAGTAGCTGGGATTACAGGTGTGTGGCCACCACACCCCATTAATTTTTTGTATTTTTAGGAGAGACGGGGGTTTCGCCGTGTTAGGATGGTCTCAAGTTCCTGACCTCATGATCCACCTGCCTGGGCCTCCCAAAGTGCTGAGATTACAGGTGTGAGCCACTGCGCCCGGCCACTTAGATTTTTTTTTCTTTTTTTAAGAGACTGGGTCTTGCTCTGTCTCACAGGCTGGAATGCAGTGGAGCAATTACTGCTCACTGCAGCCTCCAAGTCCTGGGCTCAAGTGATCCTCCCATTTCAGCCTCTTGAGTAGCTGAGCCCATAGGCATACATCACCATTTAAAATTTTTTGTAGAGACCAGGCTGGTCTCAAACTCCTGGCCTCAAGCAATCCTCCTGGTTTGACCTCCCAAAGTGCTAGGGTGACAGGTGTGAGCCACCACGGTGCCCTGGATTGCAAACTGTTTACAAGAGCCATGCCTAAAAGTGCTCCAGAGAGGAATTTGGATTTATAACTGGGCAGAGAGAAAAATTGCTTTAAGCTAAAATTCAGGAAGGATTTGGCAGCAGCAGCAATTTTGGAAGGCAAGAAGAACCTGAGCAGACTCCCCTTGGAGTCTTACAGAAGGAATGATGGTGGGTGGGGGTGAAGCCCCCTCAGGTGCCAGGGGACAGGGAAGCAGAATGGGGATCCTAGAGGAGACTGTTGGTATGGATCCGATTAGACGAGGTGACATCAGAAACCATTATCCGAGAATGCTCTGTACCCTAGTTTGCTAGGAAAAGATAATGAGTATTAATGAAATGCACTTCTGGTAGCAAAGGACTTTGTTTCTATTGTGAGTTATTTTGGTATGCATGACCTCAAAGCAAGTCACAGCTCACAGTGGGCTCCAGTTTCACCATCTGAAAGCCTTATCATGCTGTGAATAAATCATGAATAACGTGCCTCAGTAGGCGAGGCGTCTTGGAATCTGTGTTATTGTTAAGTGTGCAGTGCCAGCTGTCCTGCCAGTGTAATCCCCAAATCCTTGTTGAGATCTGCCTGGTCCGTCACTACAGAAGCACAGCGGAGCCCCAGGAAGACAGGGCGGGTAGGAGATCCAGGCTCTGCCCACACAGATAGCTCAATACAGAGACCGCCTTAAACTCCAGGTGGATCTCCCCTCCCCCCACCAAGGCCTGATGCTTCCAGGAGGTGTTTGTCCACCAAGTAGCAACACCTTTTCGTGCACTCTGGCTATGAGGCCAAGCCTGGACCTATGATCCTTCCCTGAATGTCCCAGGAAGCCAAGGCAGGGGCCTGAGGAGGTTCCACTTTCCTTAAAAGCAGCTCACTCTCACGGCAACCACAAATGAGCACATTTACTGGAGTTTCTCCGGTAAGGAGATGTTCCATTTCCACAAAGACTATGTGATCGGGGTTTGTAGAACAAGCTCGTGCATTTGGATTCTGTCTGTGCGATAGTCAGATGTCAGTTCTACTGTGTAATCTAGTCTTTACATCTTTTAAATTCCTAATGGTAACTATGTAGCCACATCTTCAAAGCAGGAGTAAAAATCAGAACCGAGCCTGTAACTGACACTATCAGAAAGAGCCACAGGAAGATTCGGTCTAGAACTTGAGCGACGAATTTCCAGTCTTGTACCACCTGCAAAAGAGAAAAAGATGCCCTTCATTCAAGACACTGAGCAACCGTCCTGAATTCATCTCAAGGGATTTAAAAAGAGTAGCATTCAGATTTCTAGCATTTACTTAAGTTTTCAAAAGCATCTAATGTCCCAACCACAGTCCAGGCTCAGGTTCTTTCAGGGACTTCCCTAATTGTGCCCAAAGGAAACAGCTTAGAACACTCATCAGCACTGAAGAAGAGAAATAGAAACAACAGAATTCTGTCTGCATATGTAAACATTCCTGATCCAGAATGGGAAAAGTCTGATTTTTGACATGAATAAAAAGCTAGGGTGCTTCATGATACATGTATGAAAAGAATCACAAATTTATAATTTAGGAGTTTTTGTGGCCAACTGTCACAGGTTTTCTTTTCTTCCACTCCACCTGTGCTGCAGTTCCAGAAGGAAGGGCACGGCCAGGGAGGAGAACCCAACAGGACAAGACAGAAATTCAAGAGGGAGAGAGGAGACCGAGTGCCTTTATTAGGAAGCAGAGGTGCAGCAAGTGGGCGGCAGGTCCACAAACATGAGGTCAGAGCACGAACAAGCACCAGGCTCGGGAAGTCTGGAAGCAAGGAGAGTCCTCATCCTTCTAGAGAAAAAAAATGTCCTACATCTCAGGGGAGGGGGTTGGGGGGAAAGAACCATTTAAATCTTTGTATTTGTTTGTTTGTTTGTTTGTTTGTTTGTTTTTGAGATGGAGTCTCGCTCTGTAGCCCAGGCTGGAGTGCAGTGGCGTGATCTCGGCTCACTGCAACCTCCGCCTCCTGGGTCCCGGTTCAAGCAATTCTCCTACCTCAGCCTCGTCAGTAGCTGGGATTACAGAAAAGAGCCACCATGCCCAGCTAATTTTTGTATTTTTTAGTAGAGACGGGGTTTCACCATGTTGGCCAGTTTGGTCTTGAACTCGTGACCCACCTGCCTCGGCCTCTCAAAGTGCTGGGATTACAGGCGTGAACTACCACGCCTGGCCTATTTATTTATTTATTTGAGAAGGAGCCTTGCTCTGTTGCCCAGGCTGGAGTGCAGTGGTGCAATCTCAGCTCACTGCAACCTCCGCCTCCCAGGTTCAAGTGATTCTCCTGCCTTAGCCTCCCGAGTGGGACTACAGGTGCATAACACCATGCCAAGCTAATTTTTGTATTTTTAATAGAGACAGGGTTTCTCCATGTTGGCCAGCCTGATCTTGAACTCCTGACCTCAGGTGATCTGCTTGCCTTGGCTTCCCAAAGTGCTGGGATTCCAGGTGTGAGCCACTGTGCCTGGCCTGTATTAGTATTTTTAAAAGGTGTAAAGAAACAAACGAAAAAACCTCCCAACTTGACAGCTGAATGTTTGTCTAGCAACAGTCACATTTCTTGTGCTTTTAAAAAAATGTTTAAGTGGATGAAAAACGACAGATTGTTAGGAGAGAGGATATATGAGGCAGAGTCTGTGAATGCAAGATAAAACACAGAAGGATATTTCTAAAAAAATTATTTCATCAGTTTGTTTACAGGATCAGGCTCTTGGCACTAATGTTCACCAATTTTAGAGTAAAATAATTAAATTTTATAGATTGAAGTTATTATATAAATTGAAAATATGTAACTTACTTTAGGCAACAGATCACTTTTTTACGCTGAATATTTGCACATCAAATAGTATTTTCATTCCACTGGGGAAGGACTGCTTAGAAGAATGGGCCGGGCGTGGCGGCTCACACCTGTAATCCCAGCACTTTGGGAGGCTGAGGTAGTGGATCACATGAAGTCAAGAGTTTGAGACCAGCCTGGCCAACATGGTGAAATCCCATCTCTAACAAAAGAAAAAAAAAATTATCCTGGCATGGTAGTGCCCACCTGTAGTCCCAGCTACTCTGGAGGCTGAGGCAGGAGAATCACTTGAGCACAGGAGGCAGAGGTTGCAGTGAGCTGAGATCGTGCCACTGCTCTCCAGCCTGGGGGACAGAGCAAGACTCTACCTCAAAAAAAAAAAAAGAAGCAGAAGCAGAAGCAGAAGCAGAAGAAGCAGAAGCAGAAGCAGAAGCAGAAGAAGAAGAAGAAGGATGAGGATGAGAATTAGAAAGGTGAGAATTCACACTTGTTGACTGCTTACAGAACGAAGCTGAGACTCTGTGTGCTGGGCACACTGTGCATATTTGTATTTTATGTCACTTAATCATCACACAAACCTTTCAAGGTATGGTTCAGAAAACCGAGTCTAAATAACTTGTCTAAGTCATTCAGAATAGGATCTGAGCCCAGGACTGTTTTCAGACGGAAATTCACACTCTTCCCACACTACCTCTCTTTCTTCTTCTCATTCTCCTTTTTTTTTTTTTTTTTCTGAGATGAGGGTCTTGCTTCAATTGCCCAGACTGGTCTCAAACTGTGGCCTTAAGTGATCCTCCTGCCTCGGCCTCCCAAAGTGCTAGGACAAGCATGCCCACCCATACCCAGTTCATTTTTAGATTTTTTGTAGAGACAGGGTCTCACTATGTTTCCCAGGCTGGTCTCGATCTCCCGGGCTCAAGTGATCCACTCGCCTCAGCCTCCCAAAGTACTACGACTACAGGTATGGGCCACTGTGCCTGGTCCACACTTCGGAAAAAAAAAAAAAAATCTGTGAATTAACTAATCGCACCCTCTTTCCTCACCAAAATACCTGTTGTAACACTAAATTTTATATTCTGATTCTTTCTGGTCTTTTATTTCTAAATACTGCATTTGAACATGTCTATCATCCCATGCAAAATGGGAGATAAATTACCAGAGACCAGGATAATCAACTTAAAATGTGTAATTATTTAATATAGAACTGAGGCTAATTATAAGAAACAATGCTTAATCAACAGTTGCTTCACTTTTGCTCCTTGTCTTTTTGTGAACTACTTCCTAAAAATGCATGCTAAAATTGCTATGTGATGTCAGGGCTTGCTTTAAATGTTATATGTATAAAGAGCATGTCTCATAATGTCATATTTAAACCAGGACAGTATTTTAAACAGATGTCAAAATATTTGTCTTTGGTTCACCTTTATGGTGGCATTATTGGGAATACCAGTTTACTCACCTGGCTGATAAAATGTTCTTTCTTCACATGTCTTGAAATGTACCTAATGGAATCAGCAGCTTTTTCCAAAAAAGCAACCAGAACTTTTTCTCCATCACTAAGCTGTTTATGTTTCTTTTTTTCAAGGACTTTGCCTTTCGCTACTGGTTGACTCTCCTCTTTCTCTGGGATAGAGTAGCGATCTACGTGCTCTTTCATGCAAAGTAACTTTGGAAGTTTCTGCAGAAAGAGCCTCTTAACCCAGGGGGCCATGGGGTGGTACGTGGAAGAAGATCTATGGTGAACGTTAATGACAAACACGGTAACAATGATGGACAGGGTCACGAAAATCATGATGAACAGCAGGTACTCTCCAATGAGAGGAATGACTTTGGAAGACGATGGGATGATTTCTTCAATCACTAAAAGGAAAACTGTCAGAGAAACCAAGACCGATGTGGATAATGAAAGTTTTTCTCCTTCATCCGAAGGTAAATAGAACACAAGAACAGTTAGGAAAGACAGCCCCAGGCAGGGGATGATGAGAAAGAGCGTATAGAATAAAGGCAGGCGTCTCAGGACGAAGGAATAGGTGATAAAGGGATAGGAGTACACGCCGTCCCTTCTGTTGCCCTTCATCCCCTTTGCGTTCAGTATTTCCCATTCTCCATTGTCGAAGAAGTCTTTTCTGTCAACATTTTCATTGATCAAAATGAGGTCGACCATAGTGCCATCGTAAGTCCAGGATCCAAACTTCATCGAGCAGTTCTGCCGGTCAAACGGGAAAAATGTGACGTCCATGGTGCAGGAGCTTTTGTAGCTGGCGGGAGGGGTCCAGACAACGGTTCCGTTTGATTTCACGATGACCTTGGTCATCAGGGAGCCTTCGAAGCGGCCGTCAGCGCTGCAACCAAAGCAGTTTCACCTTAGCAGTCGGTGGAGCACCTGCTAGTTTTTGTTTTTTTCCCAGCATTGACTATTTCTATTTTATGACTTTTCTACCACAACGTCAGGCAATTGTTTTAAAAGAAACAATTATTTCGTCATTTAAAGTTTAATTTTTTAAAGTATTTTGCCTGAATCAGAATTTTCTATTCCTAGAACATGTTAACTGACCAATTTCATTTTCTTTTGTGATTTTACTTTTCTTTTTTTAACTTCTTTAAATATTTATTTTTAATTTTTTCCCTATAAGTAAGAAACAATGTGACACTTACTTTTCAAAGAGAACTATGTCAGGAAGCCACAGAGATTCTGATGGAACTTTAATGGAACAGATCCCACCATAATCATCAGGATTCCAGCGTAACTTGTGGTCTGTCCATTCCTGCATGAAATTAGTACACTGTGACTTTATTCTGAAAGTTCAGTGTATAAGATCTTGAGATCTTCAAGTTTCTGTTAGCTTACCAAGCCACTGTTTTATTATGAAAGGGAAATTGTCCCGGTTGGACTGTGACCCTATTGAGGACTCAGTACAGGGTTCACCTTGAGCTAGCCTGGCCTCTGATCTCACCCAGGCCCACACACTTCGCATGTTAGGTGTTTCCAAAATTACTGTATCTGCCTCACCATGAAGAGGCTCTGCAACAAATGCCACTGATTCATGATCTGTCTTTTCAGCCTATTTTCCCTTAAGAAACAAACAAAAGAAAAGCAGGCCGAGCGTGGTGGTGCATGCCTGTAATCCCAACACTTTGGGAGGCCCAAGCAGGTGGATCACAAGGTCAAGAGATTGAGACCATCCTGCCAACATGGTGAAACCCCATCTCTACTAAAAATACAAAATTTAGCTGGACATGGTGGTGGGTGCCTGTAATCCCAGCTACTTAGGGGGAGCTGAGGCAGGAGAATCACTTGAACCCAGGAGGTGGAGGTTGCAGTGAGCCGAGATTGTGCCACTGTACTCTAGCCTGGTGACAGACTGAGACTCCATCTCAGAAAAAAAGAAAGAAACGCAATGATGGGTTTAATTCAGTTTATTCTAGGGGGGTGGAGTAAAGGAGAGTGGATACTTTAATCACATGCTAGTAGATGCAAATGATTTTGAACACTACTCAAGAGGATTGGAGGAACATCCACCTGCTATGTTAATATGAGACAGCCATTTTCCATGGACTCTTATTTTAAGTTTTAGTCTGAATTTATTTTTGGAGCTCCCAATTATAATTTTAAATTACATTCTTAATGTTGTTAGCCTCCAGGCGCTTACACATTTTTCTTCATAAGGATGAAATTACATAGCATGTTTTACAGGGGCTGATGAATCTAGATAAATACACCTGACCATGAATTGATCAGACTGTGAAGGTCAAGAGGATGATGTACGGATGACCCAATCACAGCAGTGTGGACTCTATTAAAAAGATTTTTGGGTCCAGAATCATGGGAAATCTGACCTGAAAATTAAATTCTTCTGTTCTACGGCCCCTCATATGGATAGCTGAGTACGGACGAAGGAGGTCAGAGAGTTAGAAGGGCATGCCCAGCATGAGAATTCCCGGAGCTTCACATGTACCCCAAAACCTAAAATGCAATTAAAAAAAAAAAAGAGAGAATTCCTGGAGCCCAGTGATGCCAACTTTGTCATTAAAGCACCAGGAGTCAGCAGATGATGATGTCACTAGATGGTAAAATACTGAAATATGCATGATGCCTGACAAATGATGGAACTCCACACCCCAGAGGAAACATTATCTATCTGAGACAACATTTTTGAGACTTGATCCCCGAAAAACAAAGTTTAAAATGTATGGGCCTTTAAAAAGCTAGAATCTAAAGTATAACAAAATGGCATGCTATTTAAGGAAAATCATGCATATGAAACTGACAATGTAAACACCAAATAATAAAGTATTCATCATGGTTACTGGTGCTCACGGGCTTCTCTTTTTTTCTTCCTCCTCTGCCCATTTTGAAGAGCAAATATAATCTCCTTGCTAGGCAGAATTTGTCTCCTGCCAAGGAGACTCTTACTATTATTGGTGGGCTTGACTCTCAGAAATCTTGGAGGGAACTCACTCAGTAACATTTGTGGTTTGTTTCAATTCCACTTTATGCACTTTGTAAAAATTTACTTAAAATTAAGTTCACTCTTTTGTTTACAGTTATTAATGCAAATAGCTGTATAATAACTGCCGGTATTAAGACAGCAAAACAGTTTTTTTGCCAAAATATTTCCCAGGTGGTGCCCTTTCGTAATCAACCCCTCCCACGTTGCCAACCCTTGGAAATCCTGATTTGTTCTCTGTTTCTATAATTTCAGCTTTTTTAGAATGTCATGTAAATGGAATCAACATTCTGATTTTGACTTCTTTACTTAACAGTGCAGTTAAATTCTTCATGCTGCTTTTTTTTTTTTTTTTTTGAGTCAGGATCTCATTCTGTTGCCCAGGCTGGAGTGCTATGGTGACATCATGACTCACTGCAGCCTCAACCTCCTCTGCTCAAGTGATTCTCCTGCCTCAGCCTCCCAAGCAGCTGGGACTACCAATGTGTACCCCCACACCCGGCTAATTGTTTTGCTTTGTAGAGACAAAGTCTGCCTATGTTGCCCAGGCTGGTCTTGAACCCCTAGGCTCAAGCAAGTCTCCTGCCTTACCTCCCAAAGTGTAGGGATTACAGGCATGAGCCATTGAGCCCAGACTCATTGTGTTTTTTAATACACATTTTCTTAATGACTAATCATGACTCTCTTCATGTGTTTATCTGCCATCCATGTATCTTATTTGAAGTGCATAATGTTTAATCAAGTTGTTTGTTTTCTTACTGAGTTTTTTTTTATTTTTAATTTTTGAGATGGAGTCTTGCTCTGTCACCCAGGCTGGAGTGCAGTGGATCTCGGCTCAATACAACCTCCGCCTCCCAGGTTCAATCAATTCTTCTGCCTCAGCCTCCTGAGTAGCTGGGACTACAGACACAAACCATCACACCCAGCTAATTTTTGTATTTTTTAGTAGAGACGGGGTTTCACCATATTGGCCAGGCTGGTCTCAAACTCCTGACCGCGTGATTCGCCCACCTCAGCCTCCCAAAGTGCTGGGATTACAGGCATGAGCCACTGTGCCCGACTTTACTGAGTCTTTAGTTTTTTATATGTTCTGGATAAAAGTGGTTTGTCAAATATTCGATTTATAAATATCATCTCTCAGTCTTTTTTTCCCTCTTAATAATGTCTTTAACAAGTCAGAAATTCTAAAAGTTCATTTATCAGTTTTAATGTTTATGGATGGTGTCATATCTAAGAAATCTTTGCCTAACACAGGGTCACACAGATTTTCTCATATGCTTTCTTCTAGAAACTTCTAGTATTAAAATTAAGACTGAGGTCTAAGATCCATGCTCAGTTAATATTTTATAAGGATGCGGGAATGGGTTGAAGTTCGTTTTCTTTTGCATGTGAGTGTCCTATTATCTCATCATCTTTTGTGGAGAAGACCAAACATTCTCCACGGAACTTCGTTTGTGCATTTGTCAAAAATCAGCTAACTGTGTATGTGCATGGGTCTGTTCTGGACTCTGTTCTGTTTCATTAATCTGTGTGTCTGTTTTTTTCCTTTTTTTTTTTTTGAGACAGAGTCTTGCTCTGTCTCCCATGCTGGAGTACAGTGGTGTAATCTTGTCTCACTGCAACTTCGACCTCCCAGGTTCAAGCAATTCTCCTGCCTCAGCCTCCCAAGGAGCTGGGATTACAGGCATGTGCCACCACGCTCCACTAAATTTTGTGTTTTTAGTAGAGACAGGGTTTCACTATGTTATAGCCAAGCTGGTCTTGAACTCCTGACCTAAAGTGATCCACCCACCTTGGCCTCCCAAAGTGCTGGGATGATAGGCATGAGCCACAGTGCCTGGCCCTGTGTATCTGTCTTTTTGACAATATCACACTGCTGTGATTACTATAGCTTTATGTAAATTTTTGAATCTGCTTGTTGCTATCTATAAGATATCCTGCTAAGATTTTAATTGTGATTGATTTGGATATACAAATTAGTTTGGTGAGAACTGGAATCATAATATTGAATCTCCTGACCCAGGAATATTATTTGTGTCTCCATTTACTTAGGTCTTGATTTTTTTTTTTTGTTAGTGCTTTGCAGTTTTAGGCTTATACACCTTGCACATATTTAGTTAGATTTATACCTAAGTAGGCTGGGTGCACTGGTTTACCCTTGTAATCCCACCACTTTGGGAGGTCAAGGTGGGTGGATCACCTGAGGTCAGGAGTTCATGACCAGCTTGGTCAACATGGCGAAACCTCGTCTCTACAAAATTACAAAAATTAGGCAGCATGGTGGTGGGTGCCTGTAATCCCAGCTACTTGGGAGGCTGAGGTGGGAGAATTGCTTGAACCCGGCCAGCAGTGGGGCCCGATGTTGCAGTGAGCCGAGATCGCGCCACTGCCCTCCAGCCTAGATGACAGAGCAAGACTCTGTCGCCAAAAAAAAAAAAAAAAAAAAAAAATGAATAAATAAAAATAAATAAAAGATTTCTATCTAAGTAGTTTGTGGTTTCGGTGCTATTGTAAATGTAACTTAATTTAAAAAATTCCAATCATTCATTGTTACTACCTAAATATGCAGTCGACTTTTGCATATTGACCCTATGTCCTGTGACCTGCCTTAGCTCATTTAGTTTTAGAATCTTTTCTGTAGATTTTCTACATTGACAATTATGTCATTTGCAAGTAGAGCATTTTATTTCTTCCTTTCCAATCTGAGTAACTTTGACTGCTTTTCCTTGCCTTAATTACTGAGTAGTATTATGTTAAGTAAGATTAGTGAGAGATTTCCTTGCCTTGTTCTTGAATTTTGGGGGAAAACATTTAGTTGTCCACCATTAAGTGTTTATGTTAGGTATTGGGTTTCTTTTGTAAATATCCTTTTTTAGGTTAAGGAGGATTTCTATTCCTAGTTTCCTGAGGGTTGTTTTTTTGTTTTTCTTTTGTTTGTTTTTTAAGGAGTCTCACTCTGTTACCCGGATTGAAGTGCAGTGGCACGATATCGGCTCACAGCAACCTCCACTGCCTGGGTTCAAGTGATTCTCCTGCCTCAGCCTCCTGAAGAGCTGGGATTTGGGATTACAGGCACCCACCACCACATCTAATTTTTGTATTTTTTAAATAGAGACGGGGTTTCGTCATGTTAGTCAGGCTGGTCTCGAACTCCTGACCAGGTAATCTGCCCACCTCAACCTCCCAAAGTGATGAGATTACAGGCATGAGCCACTGCCTGTAATCTTTTCTTTTTTTTTTTGAGATGGAGTTTCACTCTTATTGCCCAGGCTGGAGTGCAATGGCACCAACTCAGCTCATTGCAACCTCTGCCTCCTGGGTTCAAGTGATTCTCCTGCCTCAGCCTCCCGAGTAGCTGAGACTACAGGTGCATGCCACCACACCCGCTAATTTTTGTGTTTTTAGTAGAAATGGGGTTTCACCATGCTGGCCAGGCTGGTCACGAATGGTATTTTTTTTTTAAATCATCACTGGATCTTGAATTTTGTCAAAAGCTTTTCAGCATCTTTTTCAGTCTTTTAATATGATCAATTACATTGATTGATTTTAAAAATATTGAGTCAGCCCTGCTCTGATCAACCCCACAGTTATGATGTATTACAGTTTTATATAATAGTTTTTCATTTCGTGGAAGAAAAAGTAGGAGAGACTTCTGCTTTATGGAGGATGAGGATGCATTGCTCTAAGGTTTTTCCTGTTTTAATTAAAATACAATTGAGGCTTCCTGGAGAAAAGATGAAGGCGATTAAATAGGGGGTAGGTATCTTCCTCGCTGCTACTGAAGCATTTTAACAGATATTTTGTTTGTAGGAGTGAAAATATATTGTAATAATTCTCCAAATAGCGGATACACATCTGTGCTAATTACAAGAGAATAAAACAACCCGCACAGTTCCCTCTTAGTATTGTGAAATGTTTTTTCCTTCGCTTTAGGAGGATGCTTGTCTAATTATTTAATAAAACTGTGGCATACTCTAAAAACATCATTTTTGTCACTACTAAAGATGATACCACTAATGTTTGTTTTTTTTTTTTGAGATGGAGTCTTGCACTGTCACCCAGGCTGTAGTAAAGTGGCCTGATCTCAGCAGACTGCAACCTCCGCTTCCTGGGTTCAAGCAATCCTCCTGCCTCAGCCTCCCGAGCAGATGGGACTACAGGCATGCACCACCATGCCCAGCTAATTTGTTTGTATTTTTAGTAGAGACGGGGTTTCACCGTATTGGCCAGGCTGGTCTGGAACTCCTGACCTCATGTGATCTGCCCGCCTGGGCCTCCCAAAATGCTGGGATTACAGGCGTGAGCCACCGCGCCTGGCCTACAACTAATAATTTTTAAATATACCTTTATTGATAATGATGTGCTAATGATGCATCAGGCATCACTATAAGGGCTTTATATTTATTAAAATATAAGAAGTATTTTTATTTATTTATTTATTTATTTGAGACGGAGTTTCGTTCTTGTCGCCCAGGCTGGAGTGCAATGGTGCAATCTTGGCTCACTGCAACCTCTGCCTCCTGGGTTCAAGCAGTTCTCCTGCCTCAGCCTCCCCAGTAGCTGGGATTGCAGGCACCTTCCACCATGCCCAGCTAATTTTTGTGTTAAAGAGATGAGGTTTCACCATGTTGGCCAGGCTGGTTTCGAACTCCTGACCTCAGGTTGTCCACCTGCCTTGGCCTCCCAAAGTGCTGGGATCATAGGTGTGAGCCATGGTGTCTGGCCTGAAACATAATTAATATTTATTAATGCTGTATTAGATGAGGGAACCAGAGCTTAGAGAGTTCAAACACCTGTCCAAAGCCACTCAGCTAGTCAGTAAGAGAAACGAGATTCAAGGCTGCTGCACATGGCTGGGTCATTGGTGCAGCCACAACTCCAGAGGTGTCCTGCACGCTGACTCTGCTGTGAAGGATGCCCCCAGGAGGTGTGCAAGCCTGGTGGCCTTAACGGGCTTCAAGCCAAGGTCTGCTTAAAGCCGGATGATCCACGCTTTTACCTCTCCCCATGCTGCACTGCAGTGGGAAAACCTGTGGCCTAAAATGCTTCATAAGTTCAGTTGCTTCTAGCAAGCTGTCTTTTTTTTGAGATGGAGTCTTGCTCTGTCACCCAGGCTGGAGTGCAATGGCACAATCTTGGCTCACTGCAACCCGCGCCTCCTGGCTTCAAGCGATTCTCCTGCCTCAGCCTGTTGAGTAGCTGGGATTACTGGTGCCTGCCACTGCACCCAGCTAATTTTTGTATTTTTAGTAGAAACCATTTTGGCCAGGCTGGTCTCGAACTCCCAACCTCGTGATCCACCTGCCTTGGCTCCCAAAGTGCTGGGATTACAGGCGTGAGCCACCGCACCTGGCCTTCTAGCAAGCTTTCTGTGGCTCAGCTCTCAGGGTTATTTCTGATAGATATAAAGTGCTGATAGATATAAAGCCCAACTATGTACTCAGGCTAAACAGTAGCTCATTCCATCTCCTCTCTGTCAAAGAGAGAAAACAAAAAATAATGATAAAACAGAAAAACTGGCCTTAATAGCAAAACATCTGTTAAAAGACAAATAGTAAAATACAGTGAAATATCTGTTAAAATACTAAAATATAAACAATAGTAAAATATCTAAACAGTAAAATATATAAGTAAATATCTAAATAGTAAAATATATAAGTCACAGTAAAATATCTGTTAAAGCTCCCCCTCAAGGGGGAGCTGGTCAAGGTGGCTCATGTTTGTAACCCCTGCACTTTGGGAGGCAGAAACAGTAGGTCCTTTGAGCCCAAAAGTTTGAGACCAGCCTGTGCAAGACAGGGAAACCCCATCTCTTCAAAAAATAAACAACAACAAAAATTAGCCGGGTGTAGTTGTGTGTCTGTGGTCCCAACGACTTTGGAGGCTGAGGTGGGAGGATCACTTTAGCCTTGGTATTCAAGGCTGCAGACACCTGTGATTGCTCCATTGCTTTCCAGCCCTGGAGACAGAGCAAGACCTTGTTTCAAAATAAATAGGTAAATAAATGAATAAAAGTCAGGTGAATTATACAAAGAAGCACGCTCTACTGTGTCCAAGTGCAGGGATGAGCAATGGGAGAATGATGAGATGAGGAATGCATCACAGGGGTTGTCCTTGGCTTCAGCAAGGCCATGGGAAGGAGGGGCACACCAAGAGATCTTTTTTTGTTTTTTTGAGATGGAGTCTCACTCTGCTGTCCAGGCTGAAGTGCAGTGGCACGATCTCTGCTCACTGCAATCTCCGCCTCCTGGGTTCAAGCGATTCTCCTGCCTCGGTCTCTCGAGTAGCTGGGATTACAGGCATGCAACACCATGAGTGGCTAATTTTGTATTTTTAGTAGAGACGGGGTGTCACCATGTTGGCCAGGCTGATCTTGAACTCCTGACCTCAGGTGATCCACCGGCTTCTGTTTCCCAAATTGCTAGGATTACAGGCGTGAGCCACCGTGTCTGGCCATCAAGAGATCTTTATAAAAGGAGGAAATCAGATTAGGAGATAAAATGGACAAGTGCTGTGTCTGCTGCCTTGAATTCACCTGCCCTTCTCCTGGTAACAGAACCCCAGTTTCCTTTGGTGGAACGACTTCACTCCACTCTCAATCCACTAGCTTTTGGGGGAGCTGATGCACCCTTCTGCTCCAGGCCTGCCTCTCAGACCTGCCAACTGTGATTTTCAGGGACAGCAGGCAACCAAATCAGAGTTGGTAAGACAGCACAGGGCTTCTGAGACCATCAAGAGGTGAGACACTCTTTTGAACGTGCACACAGGAAATGTTTAGTTTTGTTTGAGACGGAGTCTTGCTCTTTTGCCCAGGCTGGAGTGCAATAGCGTGATCTCGGCTCACTACAACCTCTGCCTCCCAGGCTCAAGTGATCCTCCGACCTCAGCCTCCCAAGTAGCTGGGACTACAGGTACATACCACTATGCCTAGCTAATTTTTTATTTTTTTGTAGAAACAGGGTTTTGCCACATTGCCCAGGTTGGTCTCCAACTCCTGAGCTCAAGTGGTCCACCCACTTCAGCCTCCCAAAGTGCTGGGATTATAGGTGTGAGCCACTGCTCCCAGCCTATACGAAGCATTTTGAGTTTGGAGCTGATGTAGCCATCCTGCTTCTAGGGGAGGGCGTGGATGAGAATGGAGTCAACACAGAGGACAGGGAGCCCAGAGACTCCCAGAGGCGAACCAGGTCCTGGGAATATAGTAGGGGACTTGGATGAAGCTGCAGGTAAAGCCAGCCCTGGCCCTGAACTTTTCCGATTGTGAAAACTAAGAAGTTCTCTTTTTGCTAGTTTTAGTTTACCTGAGGTTTTCTGTCAATTGCAACTAAAAGGTTCTCAGCTGATCCTGGGAAGAACCTGGGTGGCTATGCAGCTGGCAGCATGCTACAAGCACACAGCTAAGAGCACCAGAGACAGGTGCAGACCTGGGCAGACTGGCTGGGGCTGTGCCCTCATGCTCCAGGTCACCTTTAGTGAGCACAGCTAATGAGCCCAAATGCACAAATCCTCCATCTGGGACCTAAAGATTGCTGGAAACTAACACCTGCTTCTTGGATACGGTTTTCTTCCTCCTACAGGCACCACAGGTCTTTACCTATGCCCAATTCTATCCTGCAAAGGAGGATGGAAGATGACAAAAATTCTAGCACTTCAGCCTTGTTGCAAATTGCAAAATTGCAGCAAACAACTACCAGCTTCATCAATTGTTCTAAGAGAACTAGGGCAAGCCTCAGCTATTTTTAAGTCAGAAGGATTTGTGTTGCTTACCTGACCTTCAGCAGCAGGATTAACAGCTGTGGCCAGAGATAACACAGAGATAGTGGTTTTGGGGGCTCACTGTTTCCAAAGAGTTCATTCATTCATCAAATATGCAAGGCATGTTATAGCACTGAGTGCAGCTGCCTCGACCTCTTATCCTGGGGCTGACTCAGATAAGCCAGTCAACTAATAAATACCCCCACCTCCCAACAGTTGCTGTAAAGGAGACAGTTTGGGTATGGGATACAGAACAGCAGAGTAGACAGGGAAGGCATTTCCAAGGAGGTGACATTTAGACTAAACATGCAGGGTAAGAAGGAGTCTGAGCAGGGCAGGGTTGTGTCGGGCAGGGAGAAGGCTGGCTGCAGACGGAACCACCTGTGGGAAGGCACTAGGGCAGGAAGGAAGGAGAGCATGAATGAGGGATGCCTTCACATCCTCGAGGAGGATACTAAAGGGATCTAGGGTTGCTCCTAATCAGCAAAGTAAAAGGCTTGGTGAGACTCGTGGTCAGTCTGCTTACTCTGGTGCCCCCAAAAGAGAAAGCACACTGGACTCCAGTCACAAACCCTGAGCTCCACGCTAGGACTGTGCTTTGCCAGCTGTACAACTTGGACGAGTCACTGATCTCCAGTGCTGCACTGCTTTGCAGGGGCTAGAGACATTCTTTACAACCTTAGTGTCCTTCTGCTATCAGACCTGGGAATCACAGAGGGCTCTCCCTGAGCTGCCCATCAGAGGGCTCATCCAGTTTCTTTTCTGTTGTTTTTAGACAGGGTCTCGCTGTCACCCAGGCTGCAGTGCAGTGGTGCGATCACGGCTCAATGCAGTTTCAACGTCCTGGGCTCAATCCATCTTCCCACCTCAGCTTCCCGAGTAGCTAGGACTACAGCTATGCACCACCACACCCGGCTAACTTTTCTTATTTTTTTTCTTACTTTTAAATTTTTTGTACAGACAGAGGACTCCCTATGTTGACCAAGCTGGTCTCAAACTCCTAGCCTCAAGTGATCCTCCTGCCTTGGCCTCCCCAAGTGTTGGGATTACAGGCATGAGCCACCACGCCCAACCTACCCAATTTCTGCCATGATGTGTGGTCACCACAGAGCTGGCTGTGCCCCATAGCCCAGGACCACCATGAGTTTAGAATGGCACAAGCCACAGGATATTTGCAAGTGGCGGAGTCAGCCGTGTCCAGCTGAGGAGCCAGCCCAAACCTCTATCTGGTTCTCTAAGGGGCTGCGAGGTTTTCTGGTCACTTCACTGTTCTCTCTGAAACCCAGGTAGCATCTGGAGATTAAGCTCCTGTCTCTCCTTTCTCACGGTAAGAGATTAGAAGTAATATTCCGTGTTTGCATAGAGTGTTCTAGCTGCGACACTCAAAGCCCTTGACAAACACCAGCTCCTCATTGCAGCAGTTCTCAGCTTGAGAGCTGTGTTTTTGCAGGAAACAGGAGCGCACAGGATATGTCAGAGCCAAATATCAAAGTTAATCTACGACTAAGAAAAAAAATGGAAAAATACTCCAACTCTAGGTTTCCTCATTCAGAAAACTGCTATTTCAAATCCACATCAAATATATATAATCCCTTAGAATTGTCTTTTCTTATATGCATTACCTGAATAATCACTCATAAATGCCTAGCTAAACTGCAATCCAGAACCAAATTTTATTTAAACCTAAATCATAAGGCTTTTTCTAAAAACTATAAACAAAGTCCCCAAATTATTCTTACTTCAATGCTAATAGGACCAAAAGATAAAAAGGAACAAATATTCTTGGCTGTTGCTTTGATTTGCAGTCTCTGGGACTTCCCTGGGATCTCCAGTCATCTTAGATGTGAAATTCTTTATTTTTTCTTTCTTTCTTTTTTAAACAGAGTCTCCCTCTTGTTGCCCAGGCTGGAGTACAATGGTATGATCTTGGCTCACTGCAACCTCCACCTGCCAGGTTCAAGTGATTCTCCTGCCTCAGCCTCCCAAGTAGCTGGGATTACAGGCACACGCCGCCACGCCTGGCTAGTTTTTGTATTTTTAGTACAGACAGGGTTTCACCATGTTGGCTAGGATAGTCTCCATCTCTTGACCTCATGATTCACCTGGCTTGGCCTCCCAAAGTGCTGAGATTACAGGCGTGAGCCACCAAGCCCCGCCAGATGTGAAATTCTTAAAGCCAAATTATTGTTGATTCATTTTAATCTTAAAGGCAACAACATGACATACTATGTGTTTTATATTCCTGTTTAATTTGTGAGTTGTTAAGGCCAAGAAATGTGATTTGTTATTAAGGAGGAAGGCCAGGCGTGGTGGCTTACGCCTGTAATCCCAGCACTTTGGAAGGCCCAAGTGGGCAGATCACATGAGGTCAGGAGTTCCAGACCAGCCTGGCCAACATGGTGAAACTCCGTCTCTACTAAAAATACAAAAATTAGCCAGGCATGGTGGCACATGCCTGTAATCCCAGCTACTCGGGAGGATGAGGTGGGAGAATCACTTGAACATGGGAGGTGGAGGTTGCAGTGAGCTGAGAATCCGCCACTGTACTCCAAACTCCAGCCTGGGCAACAGAGCAAGACTCTGTCTCAAAAAAAAAAAAAAAAAAAAAAAAATGGAGAGAAAGCTAAAGGTGGTGGCAATAGGAAGTGACATTTATTGAGCTAGTCACATTCACACACATTTTCTCATGTATCCCCCAGGCAAAACTGTGAGCTAGGAATCACCTCTATTTGATAGATGAAGAGACTGAGGGTCAGAGAGGTGAAGTGACTTCCCCAAGTTTATATAGTAGGACTTTTGACCCCTACTCAATTAATTCTTACCAGGGTCCACTTGAATAAGAAGTCCAAACTTGGCCTCTTTTGCTAAGGTCAGAGTAAGGTACAGAAAAGGAAGGAAAATCAGATAGTAAGTCAAGATCTGAGATGAATTCATGAACTTATAACTGTCATTCCAGGTTGCCAATGATAGTTAGACTTTTGTGGAGATCACCTCGACCTCTAGGGCTAGCCTGACCCTTCCATAACAGGTCTGCTTCTTATTCTTTCTGGAAGACGAGTTCCAGGGGTCTATCCAATGAGGCCTTCATGTTTGCTGAACTTTTTGTTGATCTAAGACATCAGCTATTGGAAAGACACTGCTAGTTTAAGATGCTGGCCTTGGCAGACATTCCAGCAGTTTTATTTTCCTCAGGATTGTCATGGGGAAAGGAGAGCTAACTGTGTCTCAGCTACAGCAAAGCCGGGTCATTTAGTCCTCTCATTGTCTTATTTGTATATGCAACAGCGCCCAGCTCAGGGCTTTATGATGTTATACCCAGGCGAGTTAGATGGAATAGCGCCACGCTCTGAGTTTCAAATTATGAGTCCTTTATTTTTAGCTGGTGACCAAGAGACGGCTAATGCTCAAAATTCTCTCAGCCCCAAGGAAGGGACTTGATTATCTTTTATACCTTGATTTAGGTAGGGGAGGGGGAGCCTAGCTGGAGCAGAGTTTATAGAAGCAGAACAAGCAAGTTAGATAAGGTGGCTGGTAACTAGGAGTCAGGAGGTTCTCATGATTGTTGATTTTCAAGGAGGGTATACACAAGCGGTTTCCGTGATTGCCGGTTACCAAGGCGGGTATTTGATATTTGTCATATGATCAATCAAGGGGGGGCATTCACAAAGGCAAGTGGGCTTGCCAAGCAGTCTATGGTTACAAAGGTTATATGTTTCTGTAGTTCTAAGTACAGCATGACCTAGCACAGTAGCAAGACCCAGGTATGCACTTAAGGGAAGAGTGGTAGGAGGAGTGAGGCAGAGGTCAAGATGGGGTCTGTCTGGCTGTCAGCAAAGAGGAGTCTGTCTGGCTAACACAGGGTAGGTTAGCACAATGAGGCCGGAGGTGATACTGACTCTGGGGGCAGGGACTTGAACACCAGACCAGCTTGAGGACTAGCTAAACAGGGCCGGGCAGAAATGGCTTTCCATAAGACATGGCCACCAGGGCTCCATGTCAGTTTACTATTGCTATGGCAATACTGGAAGTTACCACCCCTTTCCATGGCAATGACCTGGAGGTTACCACCCTCATCCTAGACATTTCTGTATAAACTGCCCCTTAATTTGCATATAATTAAAGGTGGGTATAAATATGCCTAAAGCTCACTTTTGAGCTACTGGTCTGGGCGCACTGCCAGGTGGGTAGCCATGGTCTATAGGGAACAGGGTGTCTGCTGCTGCTGTCCTTGAATTCTTTCCTGGGTGAAGCCAGGCTAATCCCCAGTTTGGGGGCTCACCTGCCCTGCATCACTTACACAGTGCAGGGTAGGCTCTCAGGAAATATGGAGTGAGTAAATTTGGCATTTATTGTCATAGTGATTATTTCTATGGTAACATCTAGGCAAAAGGGCCAACGCTTGTGTCATTTCAAAAAAGGTCAGTTTTGGCCAACATGGTGGCTCACGCCTGCAGTCCCAGCCCTTTGAGAGGTGCAGGCAGGTGGATCAATGGAAGTCAGGAGTTGAAGCCCAGCCTGGCCAACATGGTGAAACCCTGTCTCTACTAAAAGTACAAAAATCAGCTGGATGTGGTGGCAGGTGCCTGTAATCCCAGCTACCTGGGAGGCTGAGGCATGAGAATCGCTTCAACTCAGGATGCAGAGGTTGCAGTGAGCTGAGATCTCACCACTGCACTCCAGCCTGGGAGTAAGACTCTGTCTCAAAAACAGAAAAAAAAAGGTCAATTTCATTTTCCATTGCCTCTAAGGTGCTTTTCAAGTTTTCCTAACCTTGAATATGACGGTGCAGGATCTGAGGGGCTGTGGCAGTAAGTACTTTCTCATGTAGTTCTGGTGAGTCAATGTTAACATTATATTTATAGTTTACGGGGTTTTGATTACTGTCTGGAAGTACAAAGGAGGAAGACAAACTCGTTTGCAAAATAAAATCAATAAAATAAAAATAGCTCCATGTAGAAGACTTCCTCTGGATGTCACTGGATTTGTGCTTTATAAAGGTCTTTCTTTGGTTGAGAGGATAGAAGAGGAGTGTCTAAATATACCAGAGGAGAGCCATGGAAACAGAGGATAAGACAGGAGAATCGGCTAAAAAAAACTCCACAAGTATCTCATTTGCATGCGCTGCCATCGAAATGCTTTTGTTCCAAGTATGTAGAATTTTCTTCTCCATGTGGATATGAATTAGAGCATTTTTTCAGTGTCTGGGAGGCAAATGAGGAAAGGGGGAATTGGGCATTTTTGTTTTCATTTTGTCTGAGGCACAAGGGGATGATTGCTAAGAATTACCAGTGGGTTTGTGCAAATGTGAGAGCTTTCGGATAGCAGTGTTAGTGGGACTACTATTCACTATTCAGGTGGTTCACAACTTCTCCACCTTTTTGGGTTGTAGAACATCTGTAAGAAGTCAAATTAAATATCTCCTCCCCTTGGAAGCTTTCCCTGACTTTCTTCCTGTCTCATTGTCTTTTTTTAAGCTCCACAGTGGTTTATATGTGCATCCTTTGTGGTGTTTATCATGGTGATTATTTTTTGGTAACTAATGCTGTGTCCTCTTCTTGCAGGTAGTGCTGTGTGTTGCTCTTCATACATCCAGGATCTGGCAGGGCACCTGGCCCACAGGCTCTCAATAAATCCTGGTGAATGGATGGAAAACGGAATGGATCCTAACTTCATTCTCTCCTGAATTCTTTCTAGACCAACTCCATCAGATGTCCCAGAGGTTGAGGAATCAAAGCCTTAGAGGACCAGGATTAGGCAATTATACAGGAACAGGACTAACAGGAGAACAAGACACGCTCCAAACTCTCCCTCCAGTCTAAGGCAAGGGAACAATTTCTCTACAGAAGCCGGACTTCCCCTAACAGTGTTTAACCTTCCTCAGTTTCCACATCTGCAAAGTTAGGATAATAACAGAACCTCTCTTATAGGATGACTGTGAAAATTAAATGGGATTATTCCCATGACACAGTCAGCATTGTGCCTGGGCACTTAGTAACTGCTCAATAAATCTTGGATGTTATTATTAGCTGCTCTGGAACTAAGATCTGTGTAAAACACCAGTGATAGCTTTTTATAAATATCTATTTTATTTTGTTTTTCTTTTCTTTTTTAATCCTTCAACTTTCTTTTATCCTTATAGCTTTAAAAAGCTTTTTTTTTAAAAAAAGCATAAAAATAACATCATAGCAGAGCTCAATGCCTCCTGTTCCAGGCAGCCTTCCCTGCTTGCCACCCAATGTTGTAAAATCGGTCTTTCTTTTTTGCCCCAACATTGTCTGTGCCATAACACCATTTATTAACTAATATCCACTGTAATGTTTCCCACTCCAAACTCAATCTGTGTGAATGGATGCCACATTGACTATATCCTCTGTAGTTTTCTGCAAGGTGAAGCTTCGTTTCTCCTGCTTTGGCTCCTCCTGTGACCTAGAAGCAGGGCTTAGTGTTCAGGGAGGAGGCTGCAAATGGCCAGAAAGACCCTTGCCAGGGGTTAAGAAACTCAGATTCCAGCCAGATAAGGATTGGACTCTTCTATCTCTATGAAACAGGGGTAATGATGTCTCTTTTCCTAAGTCAGGTGGCAGAGAGGTTTAAAGGAAATAAACCTCATTACGCATTTGTGAATTAAACACAATTAAAGTAAATTATTCTCCATAGACATTGGAGACTCGGAAGGGTGGGAGGGTGGGAGGTGGGTGAGAGATGAGAAATCACCTAATGGGTACAGTGTACATTAGTATTCAGATTCACTAGAAGCCTGGACTTTACCACTACACCATATATTTGTGTAACAAAACTGCACTTGTACCTTACACACTTATGCCAAAAAAAGTCAATTATTCTCATTGCTTTTGTTAAATGGGAACTTCCGTCAGCGGGCTGACTCTTCCAAGCATCAATGTGCTCTGTGCCTGTGGATTTCTCCTGCTAAGTTTTGGGTGTTGAACTGATTATTAGGATTTAATTCTACCTTGGTTTGAAGATACCCACCAGGCTTCTGGGATTCTGGTGGCACACTTTGTGGGAAGTCCTTTCCAAAGCTGTAGCTGAGGCCTGAGGGGCCCTTGGCTCCCACCCTTTTGTTGTCTAACACTGTTCTCTTTGGCTGAAATGACTCCTTATTTTCAAAACCACAAGAAAAGTGAAAAGACCTACTATTCCCTGGACTGCTGCTTTCTGTGAAAGATTAGAGCTTAATCTCGGCCAGGCACAGTGGCTCATGTCTGTAATCCCAGCACTCTGGGCTGACATCAGGGGTATGAGACCAGCCTGGCCTACATGGCAAAACCCCATCTCTACTAAAAATACAAAATTAGCCGGGTGTAGTGGCACGTGCCTGGGACTCCAGGCATGTGCCACTACACCCGGCTAATTTTTGTACTTTTAGGCACGTGCCTGTAGATTCAAAAAAAAAAAAAAAAATGCAGTGGGAGAAGGAGACATGTGGGAAGTAAAGGTTTGTGTGCTTGTTTGATTTTTATTAACTTTCTAAGCCTGTTTTCACCTTAAGAGGAAAGTGTGGGTTGTTTTCTCCCCTGCAAGCTCGAATATAGGATTTCTTCTTGGCCTTTATCAGTTCAAAATACTTCCCAATTCTATAGCCTATGAATTGCAAAAATGGGTAAGACACCGAGGAATGAGGTGGGTGTATAGTAAGATATGTTTATTTCAATGGTATTTTAATATATACATTTCAAGCTTATTATTTTCTCCTGGATTTGTTTTTGTTTTTGTTTTTGAGAAGGAGTCTTGCTCTGTTGCCCAGGCTGGAGGGCAGTGGCGTGATCTCGGCTCACTGCAACCTCTGCCTCCCGGGTTCAAGCGATTCTCCTGCCTCAGCCTCCTGAGTAGCTGGGATAAACCAAACTTCTTTCCCGCTATCAAGTGTCAATATTTTCTCTTTGTAGATAACATATGCGAACTGGGATTTGAATGGTAATTATTTACTGACAACCCTAGAACAAAATCCTCTGGACACACTCCCCTGGGTTTAGGGAGTAAGATGTAGCCAAGTTAAAAGCAATTATCTAAGAAGAAAGCTGAAAACGATTCAAAATGCATTTTCAGTGACGTCAGGAAAACACGTATTCATTATTTTGTTTTGGGCTTCACTCTGTTCTGAAATTAACAGTGGGCAGCCCTGTCATTCCCTCATTCAGGGCTCAGTTCTTCCTTGGAAGCAACAGGAGGTTTTAGAGGTAGATTCACCCACGGAGGGCTAGAGGAGGCTAGGGCAGATGTAGCCCTGATTTTCCTACTCAGCTGCAGTTCCCTACCTGGGGGAAAGTGGTGCCTCTTGCAGGCTCTTTGTTCTTTTCTCCGAGTGGTCCCAGGGCCCATCCCCAGGCCTTACAGCAGGAGAGTCACCTCCCCCGGCCCCATGACCAGCTCTACTGCCGGGAGCAACCACGCACAACAGTGTGTACCCAGGGGCTTCCAGGACCAGCTCCCCAACATGACAGAAAATAAAAGCCATAGACTCTTGCCACACATCTTCCTGAGGAACATGCTATGCCCCCTTAAATCATTGTTTTTCAGATGGGAGCCTTTCTAAATAAAAAATAAGTTGACTGGGTTGGCAGACACAATCCCTTGGATTGAAATTTACCTGTTTGAGCCACACATTGGTCGTCATCAGCTGATTCTTTTCATCCTAAGAAAATGACAATTTGATAAATACTGTAAATCAAAATGAAAGCAAGTTGTGGTTTTTGTTGTTGTTTTAGAAATGGAGTCTTAAGATGCTGCCCAGGCTGGAGTACCATGATGCCACCGTAGCACACCGCACCCTCAAGCTCCAGGGCTCAAACGATCCTCCCACCCCAACCCCCAAGGAGCTGGGACTATAAGTGCATGCCACCACACCCAGCTGTTTTTTGTTTGTTTTTGATCAGAAAAATCTGAGTCTTACCTTTGAAGTGTTCAAAGTCCAAAAGATTCTTAATTTATTTTTTATTTTATTTTTTGAGATGGAGTCTCACTCTGTTGCCCAGGCTGGAGTGCAGTGGCACAATCTCAGCTCACTGCAACCTCCACCTCCTGGGTTCAAGTGATTCTCCTGCCTCAACCTCCCAAGTAGCTGGGATTACAGGTGTGCACCACCACGCCCAGGTAATTTTTTTGTATTTTTAGTAGAGACGGGGTTTCACCATGCTGCTCAGGCTGGTCTCAAACTCCTGACCTCAGGTGATCTACCTGCCTTGGCCTCCCAAAGTTCTGGGATTACAAGCATGAGCCACTGTGCCTGGCCTAAGATTCTCAATTTAAAACAGTCAAATGGCATGTAAACAGTCAAATAACATGCAGATTTTGCTTAAAATGAAAAAGAACTAAAACAAGTAGCATTTAATTGCATAACCCAGAAGGCACTTTAAAAGTGCAAAGTGGGCCAGACACAGTGGCTCACCCTTGTAATCTCAGTACTTTGGGAGGCCGAAGCTGGTGGATCACCTGAGGTCAAGAGCTCCTGATCAGCCTGTCCAACAAAGCAAAACTCCGTCTCTACTAAAAATACAAAAAAATTAGCTGGGTGTGGTGATGCGTCCCTGTAGTACCAACTACTCAGGAGGCTGAGGCAGAAGGATTGCTTGAGCCTGGGAGGCAGAGGTTGCAGTGAGCTGAGATCGCGCTACTACACTCCAGACTGGCGAGAGCGAGACTCCGTTTCAAAAAATAAAATAAAATAAAATAATAAGAGGGAAATAATAGCTAAATTGGAGATGGGCTTTGCATGACTTTCTAGAAGGAATCCTGGAGTATTGAGCCAGCCAGGGCAGGTGAGTGTGCGCATATGTGTGTAGTGGGGTGGGGAATATGGGCAACATGGGAGGATTCTTCTGGGGCTTTGGGGACCGCACAGGACAATTTTGTTGCTTTAGGGAGTTGAAGTTCACTGATTTCTTCTAAGGACATAATCATGGCAGAAACGCAAGCTCAAAAGGAAAATCAGAATGCAAAGGCATGGGTGAGCTCAGGAGAGGTGATGGGGCCGCCTAGGGAAAGCAGGAACAGGCCTTGCTCTGGGCACTGTTCTCACCACCCCATCTCCCTGCAAACACCCCCCCCACCCCCGCCCCCCGAGCCCAGGGCACAACCAGGGAGGGTCTGAGATCACAGCACGTTAGCCCTGGGTTCAGCCCCTCCTGTCTGCAGTTCTCAGAGCTCCTCCCTGGGTGTTCAGCAGCCCGGCCAGGGGCAGTGACTATCTTAGCAACCACATCATCCCCCTGGCAAAAAGGTCCCATGCTAACAGTGCTGCAATGAAAATTTACCCCATGACAACTTCTCGTTCTTTCCTTGGGGTCATTTCAGTGCCTTCCTGGGGGCAGATTTTCTCTCACAGTAAATTATTTTTAAAATTAAAATGTCAGACATAGGGAATAAAAAATATTTTAGACTCACAAACAGGTTAAGGAATGCATGTTCTTTTCAGCCACGTGCCAAGGATTACTCACCACATCTACCAGCTGGGATATTTTCAATCCAAAATATACTTTTATGGTGTCATTAGAATGCAATACAGGGCGGACCCATTTCTGATAACCTTGGAACAAATGCCTGAGGAGAGCATCTTCATTTTCGGCGATTGAACTGAACCCTGCGGTGGCTGTAAAAGAATCGTGGGGGACCTGGGTTAGTGGGAGGGGCGTGATGCCTGAATGAGTGTCCCGTGGTGTCCGGTGGCTCTGGCTTCCTGCTGTGTCTGTTTCTAAACAGCCCAGTTCCTGAAAGGCAGCTCCCACGTCCACTCCCACCTCCCTCCAAACATGCACAGCTGAAAACAGAACCCACATTTTACCCAGAGCAGCACTCTCTCCCAAGATTTTCCCATCATAGGGTCAATAAACCAACCCTCACCTTTGGTGCCATCTGCAATGCCCCTTCTTCACAGAGATGGTGCTGCCCACAAGCTGTTCTCTGTCCCCGAGCTTTGTTTCCCTCCAGCCTCTCCCTTTGGAAGACTTTTGTCTATTAGCCATGCCTGTCTCCCTCTGGAGCTCCCTCACAACGGGCACAGTGGCCGTTGTATTTGATAATGTTTACCCAGCACCTAGAACAGTGCCTGGCCTATAGTGGGTGTTCATTTCATGTGTGTTCATAGATGTCAGAGTCAGGCATGTGGTCACTGAACATCAGGTGTGTGCCCCTCACGGTCCTCTTTGTCTTCTTCCCAAGGAAGTCTTTCCTTACAAAGTCCTTCCTTGGTCAGCAGCGAGGATGTCACACTCTGCCCAGTGACTCACTGTGTGAGAGCCTCAGAAACACCCAGTGTTAAGCTTTAACCCTTCAGTTGGAGAAATGGCTTAGGAATGCAGTCCCAGGAGAAAGTTTTATTTCCTTACAATGCAGTGCTATCACATTTAAAACAAAGAAGCCCCTCCTTTTTTTTTTTCTTTTTGAGACCGAGTCTTGCTCTATCACCCAGGCTGGAGTCAATGGTGCAATCTTGGCTCACTGCAACCTCTGCTTCCCGGGTTCAAGCGATTCTCCTGCCTCAGCCTCCTAAGTAGCTGGGACTACAGGCGCCTGCCACCATGCCTGGCTAATTTTTGTATTTTTAGTAGAGATGGGGTTTCACCGTATTGGCCAGGCTGGTCTCGAACTCCTGACCTCGTGATCCGCCTGTCTCGGCCTCCCAGAGTGCTGGAATTACAGACGTGAGCCACCGCACCCAGCCGGAAGCCCCCTCCTTTTTTTTAAAAAAAAGATGGCGTATCACTGTGTTGCCCAGGCTGGAGGGCAGTGGCCACTCACAGGTGCAGTCCCATTACTGATTAGCATAGGAGTTTTAACGTGCCCCTCCTTGTATATTCAGCACACGATTAATGCAACCCGTTCTGCACCACGTCCTGACCATAGAAACCCTTTTTCTTCCCACTGAGAGACTCACATGCTGAGTAATGATCTCATGAGAGACATGACCCCAGGTTTGCCTAATCAAAATCCAGGGATTCTTATTAGGAAGAAAAGCAAAACAGTGTGCCTTCCCGTGTGTGCAGGAGGCTTCCGTATGCACTTTCCTAAGAAAGGAGCAATTCCAGATGTCTCGTCCCAGTTCCACAGAGTGGACAGAGGCATGGGGAAGGTGGGCTGTGTGCTCTGAGGGTCCTTCCACTTGTTTCCCACCGTCTCCACCGAGGCCATGCTGAGAACACAGATGCTCTCTCTGGGACTCCTGCACTGCTTCCTAATTGTTTCCACTTTTGACCTTTCCCCAGTCCATTCCCCACACAGCAGCTATAGAGGATGATGTCAGTTCCCTGCTAAGCCCTCCAGATGGTTGCCCATCACACTCAGAAAGAAACATCCCGAGTCCCATCACAGTCTCCCCGGCCCCACGTGGCCCTGACTGTGCACCCCCCACCATGCTGCCTGCACCCTCCTCCCCAGCCCTCAAGCCAGTCTGCAATTCCCAGAACAAGCCAGAATGCATCTGCATGGGGAAAGCTCTCTCTCACCCTTACCCTGAGAGCCCACAGCCATCCCTTCACTTGTCCAGTCTTTGCTCAAACATCATTTCCTTGAGAAAGTCGTTTCAGGTTACACTATTTAAAAATTCCTCCCTCTCCATCCTCTTAGGGTACTTTATCTTCCAGTGGAGAACCTAATCATATCACATTTTCTGTTGATTGCTGTCTGCCCTTCTAAGATGATGCCAGCTCCAGGAAGTCGGGGATTGTCTTCCTCACTCCTGTATTCCTGGCTCCTAGAACGGTGACTGTCACCCAGCAGCTGCTGAGCTAATGGCTGTTGAGTGGACAAACACTCAAGCAACAATGCAGTCAACTTCATGGCCTTTGTTTTGCTGAGGGGCGTCTGGAGAGTTGAGACCAGAAGTGAACAGCTCAAGAGAAGAGGGAAGCAGTGAGGACACAGCTGTCCTCCTCCAGTTATTCCCAGGGCAGGCAGCCCTCTCCTCTAAGGCAGAAAATATTGTTTGAAAGGCACTGGCCATCACCTGTTTTGTGCTGTTATAACAGAATACCACAACCTGGGGAATTTATAATGAACAGAAATTTATTGGCTCATGGTTCTAGAGACTGGGAAGTCCAAGATCGAGTGACCGGCATCTGGTGAGGACCTTCTTGCTACATCAGACATGATGGAAGAGCAAAGAGGGGGTGAGAGAGACAAGAGTTGGCCAGCCCCTTCTATAATAAGGGCATAAATCCATTCACTAAGGTGGTGCTCCCATGACTCAAACTTCTGCCATTAGGCCCCACCCCCTAACACTACTGTATTGGGGGTCAAATTTCCAGCACATGAACTTTGGGGAACACATTCAAACCACAGCAGCACTGTGGCAGACACTGTAGTTCCCTGTCCAACAGCCATTCCCCCCTTTTCCTTGGCAACAGATGCTAAATTTATTCAGGGTTGCATGGTGCCAGCTTACAAAGCTCATTCCGGGCTTCCTTGCAGCTGGGAATAGCCTATGAAACATGCAGCCAATTAGATTCAATTAGAAGCTGTTGGGATTGGGTGTTTACAGCAAAGGTTGTTAAAAAGGATGGACTTGATCTGACATGTCAGTCTCCTTCTTTTTGCCTGGAACTGGAGAGTTGGTCACTCTTGTGTCTTGCAAACCTGCTGAAAGCTACACACATGGGAGGGCAGAATAGAAAAACATACAGAACCTGGGTTTCTCATAGCCCTGTACTATTGGCCTTCAAATGTCTTGGTATGTGAGAAAACCAATCTCCTATTTGGTTAAGCCACTGTAGCCACTGACAGAGATCTGAATCCAGCCCTGACGGCTGCTTGCACCACCTGACTAGCTGCTGAGATGCTGGAGTGCTGCAGTTCCCACAGAGCCCCTGAGTCCTGGGTCAGCCAAATTAGCACAAATTACTGAAGACACCATCTCACAGTGCATGAAGGCACTCCAGGAAGGCGAAGAACAACTGAATGATGCCTGAACCAGCACATGTGCAAACACACACACACACACACACACACACACACACACACACACACACACACACCCTATTAGCTCAGACAACCCTGAGCTGAGAGAGTTTTGGACACATAAGAGAGGGTTCCCAAAAAAGAGTGAGGATTGTGACCATGAACTTCCTTTCCCAACAGGAAAATTGTCCAGTCATTCTGAAAGGGGGTGGAGTTGCACGTTGAAAGGGGAAATCTAAAATTCTGACCTGACATGCTTAGCATTAGCGCTTAGCCAGCTGTGCCCCCTGTGAAGATTCAGGAATTCTGCTCTTCACCAAGATCCAGGGGCAGCAAGCAGCTGTGCTCTTTCAGGCACAGCATACATCTCCACCTGTGTTACCACTGTCAGAAGACGCACTTTCCATCTGAATTAGCAAAAAGCATGAACTGTACTGGCCGTTAGGGACTGAATGTTTACATCCCTCAAAAATCAAATGTTGAGGCCCTAACCCCCAATATGACTGTATTTAAACACAAAGCCTATGAGGAGGAGGCACAGAGGATAAACCACGTGAGGACACAGCAAGAAGGCAGCTGTCTGCAAGCCAGGAAGAGAGCCCTCACCAGAAACTGACTTTCCAGCACTTGATCAGAGACTTCCAGCCCCCAGAACTGTCTGTTGTTAAACCTCAGTCTATGGTATTTTGTGATGGCAGCCTGACTAATGCAAATCTGTTCTAACCAAAACAGACTTTATCCCCCTAACAAAAAAAGCCAAAGATTAAATGCTTTCTGCCTAATATCTTCAAATTTCCAGAAGCTTTCCAAAATAGAAGCTGAAGTCACTGGCATTACTAGAGCAGACTTAGAGGACAGGCTGGAGTGTTCCTGGTTTGTCCCTCTTGTGAAATAGAACATTACAAGAAAGGCCAAATGCTTCTCACAGTTGATCCTTTGAGACCAGGGCCTCCATAAATATTTGATGATGTTTGATGAATAAACAAATGAACACATGAACAAAAGGCCATAACGGGGCTTTCTGTGACCCAGGGGGATGAGGCAGACTGTTCACTGCTCCCGAGGATGTAAAATCACAGATGCGCTCAAGGTTTCCAGGACAAATGGTCTTTGCATTAAGAAATAAATGGATTCCTGGAAAGTTGTGCATAGACCAAATTTTTGCGAATTGACTTATACTTTAAATGAATCACAGTATTCTAAAATCCATCTCAGTAATCCATTGAGAAATCAAGAATTTTTTCTTAGAAAGTGAGTGCCCCCCATTGTGGATGCTTTTTGTTGTTGTTTTTTGAGATGGAATCCTGCTCTGTCACCCCAGCTGGAGTGCAGTGACATGATCGCGGCTCACGGCAACCTCTGCCTCCTGGGTTCAAGCGATTCTCGTGCCTCAGCTTCCCTCGTAGCTGGGATTACAGGTGTGCACCACCATGCTCAGCTAACTTTTGTATTTTTAGTAGAGACGGGGTTTCGCCATGTTGTTCAGGCTGGTCTCGAATCCTGACCTCAAGTGATCGGCCTGACTTGGTCTCCCAAAGTGCTGGCATTACAGGAGTGAGCCACGGCGCCCGGCCTTGGCTGCATCTCTTAGAGAAGCTTAGACTCAATTTCAGCCTCAATGAAGGAGGAAGGAAAAGTGAACTGATAATGAAGCTGAGACAATAAAGCCAAGAAGGGCCTCCGGGACCATCCCAGCCCCTCGTTTTACAGGTGAAAATACTGGGGCATTGAGAGGAGCCTTGCCCAGGGTTGCCCAGCTAATGGTGGCCTGCATGGTCTTCTGGTGGCCAGGCCAGCCATCTTCCCTTATTCCAAAAATTCAATTCCATATACATGTATTTGCTGTTATTGCTATTTTTGATGATTTGCTGTTAGCATTGTATTTTCCAGAATGCTTTACTGCTATTTAAAGCAATCTACTATCTGGAAGAATGATATTCTAAAACCACATCACAAACAGCATGTGTTTGGCTGTAGGGAGACTCTCGGCCTTGGTGATATGTCATGTCATGCACTTGAGACTCCTGCTGTAGTCAGAGCCAGGCACAGGGGCCTTTGCCCGAGGCCTCCCCGGTGGGCACGGCTGTACTTTCGCTCCCTGGAGGAGGACATCCCATGCTCCACAGAAAGGGCACATTCGTGTCTCACATGTGGCCATGTGCAGCCCACATTTCTTTGCTTTGAGTCCCTCTCTCCTCAGCCCCAAACACACACACTTAGTCTAACAACGTGGCTTCAGAGAGTGTTCGCTGCCTGTTAACCTTTCCACCACCTCTGTTGGTAAAAAAGGAGTTTTGCTGCTCCTTAAATCCCTGTTCTTCCTTTTTCTCTCCTGATCCACCTTGCTTAATCTTTTTTTTTTTTTTTAAACAGGGTCTCGCTCTATTGCCCAGGCTGGAGTACAATGGCACGATCTCAGCTCACTGCAACCATCGCCTTCTGGGTTCAAGCGATTTTACTGCCTCAGCCTCTTGAGCAGCTGGGATTACAAGAGTCCACCACCACACCCGGCTAATTTTTTGTATTTTTAGTAGAGACAGCATTTCACCATGTTGGCCAGGCTGGTCTCGAACTCCTGACTTCAGGTGATCTGCCTGACAGCCTCCCAAAGTGCTGGGATTACAGGTGTGAGCCACCCACCTCACCTAGCCTCCTTGCTTAATCTTTGTTTCATTTTTCTTTGTAAAAATATTTCATCTGGGGCTGGGTGTGGTGGTTCACACCTATAAATCCCAGTTACCTGGGAGGCTGAGGCAGGAGGTTTGCTTGAGGCCAGGAGTTTAAGACCACCCTGGGTGGTGTAGCGAGGCTCCAGTAAGTAAATAAATAAATGCTTGTTTCTATTTTACATAAATATATATTTTTCCTTTGGGGCCAGACAACTCCATGGGCAGAGGAAGGAAGATGGAGAGCCAGAGAGCTCCAGAGAGCGAGTGCGAAGGCTTCAGTTTTGAGGCGGGGACAGGGATGGAGCGCGCTCCGCCTGACGCTGGTCATCTGCCGTGCACTGAGCTCAGGCTGGGACAGGCTCTGGGAGAGCGTGCTGCTCTTGGCTTGGAAGGCTGACCCCCTGGCCAAAGTCATCACTCATTAGGACAAGAATCCAACAAATATTTATTTAACATCGAGAGGCACTGGACTCCGATTTAGAGACCATGGGTTCTGGTTTGGATTCCAAGCATTTAACATCCAAGCATTCCAAGCAATCCAATAAGAAAAGCGAATGGGTGATGGCCGAGGCCTCCAGCAGCTCACACCTCCTGGGCTTTTAGGGTCTTTGTGTCCATGAAATATCCACAAAATGTGGCCTATTCACGCCAGATATTTACTGTTTAAGGTACAAAAGACAGCTGAAGTTTAAGATGTGCCTGTGACTGGAGAGCAGCCTTCGCTTGCGGCTACTGTTTATCTCAGTGGAGAGGGCAGTCAGGTAAAAGTAATACAGCCACCAGCGGACGGGAGAGACTCACCCCTCTGTGGGGCTGGGGCTTTCTCAGCCCCACTGAATGAAATCATAAAAGATATTGATGAGGTGCCTAGTAACAGCTCAAGACAAAGAAATTTCCCTTTGGAACTGAAGACTTGACCTTCTGGTCTCTTTATTCTTTTTTTTTTCCCCCCGGAGTCTTGCTCCGTTGCCAGGCTGGAGTGCAGTGGTGCGATCTCAGCTCGCTGCAATCTCCACCTCCTGGGTTCAAGCAATCCTCCTCCCTGAGCCTCCTAAGTAGCTGGGATTACAGGTGTGCACAACAACACCCAGCTAATTTTTGTATTTTTAGTAGAGATGGGGTTTCACCATGTTGGCCTCTATTTCCTGACCTCTTGATCCGCCTGCCTCAGTCTCCCAAAGTGCTGGTATTGCAGGCATGAGCCACTGTCTTTTTATTTTTTAATAAAGACAGGGCCTTGCCCTATTGTCCAAGCTGGAGCGCTGTGGCATGACCATAGCTTACTGCAGCCTTGACCTCCTGGGCTTATGTGATCCTCCTGCCTCAGCCTCCTGAGTATCTGGAACTACAGGCACACGCCACCAAGCCTGGCTAATTTTTAAATTTTTTTGTAGAGACGAATGTTTCTCACTATGTTGCCCTGGCTGGTCTTGAGCTCCGGGGCTCAGGTGATCCTCCTTTGGGCTCCCAAAATGTTAGATTACAGACATGAACCATTGCACCCAGCCAAACCTTGGTCTCTTTATTCTTGATTTTATTTCCTTTCCTTAGTCTCTCAGATGCCCCTGCTCTCTTCCTACCTCCATATCCACATCCACTTTTAGCAAACTTTGACAAACTCACACTGAGGTATAAATAACTGATAAAACTTAATAGCTAAAACTTTTCTCTCTCACAGAATCTACACTAAATCCAATCACCTGTGATAAATCGCACATCTGAATATTTCTAGCTCCATCAGCATCTGTTCATAATTATATGAACAGGATTTCATAAAAATCTTCAGAATCATTTATGGTTTTACTGATAATGCCATTTTTTATCCTCAGTCAGGACAGAAAAGAAATAATGGAAGAGATCCAAATCTCAGCAATGATTGGGAAATGTGAATTTTTTTGTTTGGATGCCTTTTGGTATATTTTGATGTTTTGTTTTTTCCTTCCACTATTGCCATCTTGTCACAAAAAAAAAGCATACCATAAATACGGCAGCCTCTTCTGTGAACCCATGGAGTTAGCCTTCATGGTGAAGTCAAAGGATGAAAATTTAATGGATTCTTGCTAGCATGAAAACTTTTTTTTTTTGAGATGGAGTTTCGCTCTTGTTGCCCAAGCTGGAGTGCAATGGCACGATCTCAGCTCACTGCAACCTCCTGCTTCTGAGTTCAAGCGATTCTCCTGCCTCTGCCTCCCGAATAGCTGGGATCATAGGTGTGTGCCACCATGCCCAGCTAATTTTTTGTATTTTTAGTAGAGACGGGATTTCACAAAGTTGGCCAGACTGGTCTTGAACTCCTGACCTCAGGTGATCCGCCTGCCTGGGCCTCCCAAAGTGCTGGGAATATAGGCATGAGCCACCAAGTCCAGTGGAGAATTTATTAGAATGGCTTTGTTTTAATTTCTGGCTGGGCTTGGTGGCTTATGCTTGTAATCCCAGCACTTTGGGAGATGGAGGAGGGGCGCAGATCATGAGGTCAGGAGTTTGAGACCAGCCTGACCAACTTGGAGAAACCCTGTTTCTACTAAAAATACAAAAATTAGCTGGGTGTAGTGGTGCATGCCTATAGTCCCAGCTAAGTGGAAGGCTGAATCAGGAGAATCGCTTGAACCCAGAAGGTGGAGGTTGCAGTGAGCTGAGATCATGCCACTGCACTTCAGCCTGGGTGACAGAGCAGACTCCATCTCAAAACAAAAAAATTTCCTCTTGCATTTCTACACACTGGAACCATTCCTGGGGTAAAGTAGATGTTTAATAAATATTTATTGAATGAATAAACACATGATGTCTTACCATATCATTATGTTGTAAGAGAGATGGGAAGATAAATAGGATACACCCTCTGCTTTTTGAGAGCAAACACCACATACAAAATACGAAATAGCAATATGAGAGACATCCCATGGCCACACCTGAGGATCTTTATACCAAAGCCAGAAATATAAAAATCAGGGGTTGGCTCTTGTAATTTGAAAAAAGTGGTTTTGTATAACAAAAAGAAACTATTTTCTTTACGATGAGTAGTAAAGTTAAAAAAATGTAAGGAAACATGGCACAGATTTTAAAACATGAGCAGATGCTGTCGAATCTAGAATTACTCACAGATGTAAGATTTATCCCAGGTTATTACATTTATTATAGATCTGTGAGAGATCACACAACCTTCCCAAACACTTGCAGCCCACACAATGGAGCCCAATGCCAGGTGCCCAGCAATTCCAGTTTTCTTACGTAATCATGATTGTACATAGAGGACGAGGCTTAGCTGAACCAAGAGCATTTATGCTGAACACCTTCGCTAACCATTGAGTGAAATCATTCCCTGGGAAAAGAGTGATAATAATCCATTATTTTATAGTAAATAGAATAATAAAGACAGAAAAATATCAGATACACGTACATTCATTGTAAGCTCAAACACACAGAAGTTTCTTCTTATTTTTGTAATTGGCAAACTGCATTTAAGACTTTGAAAAGTCAATAGTTCATGATATTTGAAAATGAGTTTGAGGCTTTCTGCATTTAGAAATTCCTCTGTTTGACTTGGAGTCCCTGGTCTGAGAAAAGGTCATTTCTGGCGATAGGATAACGTTCAGGTGCCTCACCGCCCTGGGACCTTGAAATGCAGGATTTATTTCTGGATTTGGGCAAATCTCCCTCAGTGCCTCCAGTTCTCCATTTGGAAATTACAATAGTCAAACGTGGCAAAAAATTACTACTGAGAAATTGATACAAATTGCTAGTGGACCGACACTTTTCTCACCATCTGGCTGCGGTTTCATATGGTTTCTGATTCAATGGGGAAAACTTTCTGTTCTCAAGTTACACAGAAGATGAAATGATTCCCAAACCCAGGAAATTGGCTGGTGCAAATGACCAGTCCCAAAGCCCGTCAGACTTTCCCCTCTTTCCTTTTCTCTTTTTGTTCTCTCTCTGTGTGTCTATTTTTCACTCTTTCATTTGTCCTTTATCCCTATCAAAAATTCCTCTATATTCAGTTGTTAATAGTCATATAAAACACACACATATTCATAGACATTTGATACACTTGTGTTTAACTGTGATATACAAACATGCTAAATCTACCTACATACACAAATTTATAAAATATTTTTATAGGTCTACAGGGCATATTGGACAAAATTAAATATCTAAACACAGATATAGAAATTATTAGTAAATATGATAGAAAAATGTTGATATAGTAAATTTGTGTGTCAAATATTTGAACAATTCTCTGAGTAATGCTCAGTGGATTCAGTAACATTTTTCCTGCTTTTGTGTCTTCTTACCAAGCTCATAGTGATTCAGAAGGAGAAATGCAGCGAATGACAAAAACATAAACATTATGCAATTCATAGATATGATTTCTTCAGCAAAAAACCCCCACGTCTCACAGAATTGCTCATTTGGGCCATATTTTAAGGGTTATCCTGATATACCCTGTGCATTACATGTTGTAATTCTAACATTATCAACACATAGTTTTGCCTCCTCTGCTTAAATAATTCTGTGATTGTAGTTTTAATTCAGTGTGACTTGGGCTTACCTGAGGAAGGGATGCCAAGGACGATGAGAACCAGCAGAAAATCTGTGAGCATCGTGATGTCAGTTTCAGAAAGACAATTTCTTCCTTTTTAACAACAGAGCATTTCCATTGGAAAAAGGGGGTTTGAAAAGAAAATACAGGGGTTCAAAATCCAAAGTGGGACCCAAGAGGACGGCAACACCTGGAGTGGAATAAACAGTCTCAACCGCTCTCGCTGAGTGTGCTGCTTCTCAAAGTGCACTTCATTGATTTGCAGGCAGCTGTCAGATCGTGTAAGTCTAAAACATATCTCTGGGTCCTAACTCCTGACTTATTAATTTGCTCCCTTGCAAGAGAGGCAGGGCACTGGAGAAAGGATGAAGCTAGACAACTTCTGAATGTTCTGCACTGTTTTTCTTACGGTTGGAGATCTGCGTACAGAGGAAGCACACTTTACCACGTCCACCCTGGAAGTTAGTGAAAAGTTTCTCATCCCCATTATTTCTCTACTTTCTTTTCTTTTCTTTTTCTTCTTTTTCTGAGACAAAATCTTACTCTGTTACCCAGGCTGGAGTGCAGTGGCACAATCTCGGCTCACTGCAACCTCCACCTCCTGGGTTCAAGCCATTCTCTTGCCTCAGCCTCCTTAGTAACTGGGATTACAGGCACCCACCACTGCGTGGCCAATTTTTGTATTTTTAGTAGAGACGGGGTTTCAACATGTTAGCCAGGCTGGTCTTGAATTCCTGACCTCAGGTGATCCACTCGCCTTGACCTCTCAAAGTGCTAGGATTATAGCTTTGAGCCACTGTGCGCGGCCTCTCTTTTCGTCCTTCCTTCCTTCCTTCCTTCCTTCCTTCCTTCCTTCCTTCCTTCCT
>CAUYQU010045366.1:0-173637 GCA_963574635.1 Cheracebus regulus | reverse complement strand
CAAAATGAACACAATCAAGCAATAAACCATAAGGAGCCAAAAGTAGACACAATGCCTCCTAAGTCCTCATATCCAAAAGGTAATGTCTGTTCATTATTTTGGATAACATATAGTTCCTCTCTCAGTTCCTACTTTCCCTTAGCTCGACTCCCCCAACTAGGGATCTGTGTCCGGGCTCAAGCTCACTGTATGGGGAGGCCCATTTCCCAGGGGCCTCACGGGAGCGATCCCCACAGATTCCCTTACTTTTCTTTTCTTTTTTTCTTTTCCCCTCCCCTCCCCTCCCCTCCTCTCCTCTCCTCTCCCCTCCTCTTCTCTCCCCTCCTTTCCTCTCCTCTCCCCTCCCCTCCCCTCCCCTCCGCTCCTCTCCTCTTCTCTCCTCTCCTCCTTTCCTTTCCTTTTTCTTTTTTTCTTTTTCTTTTTTTTGAGACAGAGTTTCACTCTGTCACCCAGCCTGGTGTTCAGTAGCACAATCTCTGCTCACTGCAACCTCCGCCTTCCCTTCTGGGTTCAAGGAATTCTCCTGCCTCAGCCTCCTGAGTAGTTGGAACTACAGGCGCACTCTGCCACCTTCTGAGTAGCTGGAACTACAGACATGCACCACCACGCCTGGCTACTTTTTTGTATTTTAATAAAGATGGGGTTTCGCCATGTTACCCAGGCTGGTCTTAAATTCCTGAGCTCAGACAATCCACCTGCCTCGGCCTCTTTAAATGTTAGGATTACAGGCATGAGCCACCGCCCCCCGGCCTCTCAGATGATTTTCTTATACAGAAAGTGTTGAGAACTACTAGTGTAGCCATCACAGAACTTTTCCTCCTGGAACATTCTCCACCTTCAGCTAGCTAACTTCTTACCTGCCCTTCATATGTTAACCAAAGTGTCACTTCGTTTCTTATCAGCCCTGAAATACCTGTGTCTCTTTCCTTCAGAAACTGTCTCAGGTTGTAACAGTGGGTCATTAGTATGATTATTTAGGCACTTCCTGTTCTCTTAAGAGGCTCTAAGCTTCATGTGTCTACTGGGATCATCAATGAAGCCCCAGCCACCTTGCTACAGCATGGGTTTGAAAGTCAACACTTAACTAAATGGAACCTCCAAATAATGAAGAAAGACCAACCAAGTTGGGATCTTTTCTTGTGATAATTATTTTAATATATTCTTTTTAATTTCCAAGTATGTTCTAAAGGTTTTGTGCTCATTATTTGTTTGCCTGTGCTTTATTGGCTTGAAGAATATGATTAGTCACCTTGTTGAACAATAAACATCGGGAAAACAGTGTGTGCCAACGTAGTGGGGAAGGGGAAATAAAATGGAACAGTCAAGAACTGAGGAGGGCAGGCTGGACGAGCACAGGGTGACTAAAATGAAAAGCCAGTACTCAAGAGAACTGAAAACCAGGGAAAGGCACAAGGCCAGGGATGAGCTTTAAGTCATGTACTTAGACGTATATTTTGCAAAGATCAGTTTGGTGGTTGTGTGGGAAACGGTCTAAATGGTCTCAGAATGAACTCCAGTCCATAAGCAGTCACAGTCAAGATGAATAATAATGAAGACTTGCTGGGTGACTGTTTGGGTCCTAAACTCTGGAGCAGAATCTCCTTCAGGTAGGTTGGTAGACTGAGGATTTTTTTTTAAAAGAAGGACCATTGAAGAGTGAGGCTGGTAAAACCGTGCAAGTGAGATGAGCCAGCCACTAGAGCAGGAAGTGTAGACAAGAATGAGGAATAAAACAAATCATCAACGCTTTCTGGGGACATGTCAAATATTCTTAGCCCCATCTCCCTGACATCTCACGTCAGTGTGACCATAGTGAGGCCCGGAGCAATACTATTCACATGCTCCCATGTGACTCCACGAATCAGCCAGGATTGCAGAGCCATTTAAACAGATAGGTATTTCTCTGGATGACTGCATTATTGAAACATCTTGGAAATAATTTGTAAAGAGTCTGAGTGCTAGAAACAAAGTAGGCAGCTGTTGTCTTTAAATAGTCCTCCACACCAGCTGCAGTGCGTTCTCCTGAAGAACTCTCTAACCACTGCCATCAAGCTAGAGGAGGAATAACCATCGGCATTTAGAGATGCACCACATAGCTCCTGCCCTCAAATCTCCAAGTGCTCACAGTCTTCCTTTCAACCATCCTCTTTCAGAGTTTTTTGAAACTCACTAATGACATGTTTGTGTGGTTAATTTACATGGTCTAGTGTTTAGTTACTCAGTT
Source organism: Cheracebus regulus (assembly GCA_963574635.1). NCBI lineage: Eukaryota > Metazoa > Chordata > Mammalia > Primates > Pitheciidae > Cheracebus > Cheracebus regulus. The sequence continues at coordinate 171,413 of CAUYQU010045366.1, read as the reverse complement.
TACCATCACATAGTAAAATAAGAATGGCTTTTTTTTTCTCATGACCTAAAGCAAGGTCTGGGAGGATAAGTGTGCACAGGTGGGTATTGACTGGGGCATAGACAGGGTGGAGGGGAAGGAAGGAAGATGCAGGGAATAGTGTTGGTTTCTGGGCCTTACTAAGTGACATTGAAGGGAGGAGGGCCTGAAGTGCAGGTGGAAGGAAAAACCAGGTTTAAGGAGTAGGGGTAGGAAGGACAAGGAGTATCCCAAAATAAATCAGTACAAATCTTTCCAAGGTCTTGCCCAGCCTGCCTGAAGTTATAGGAGTTTATTTTATATATAATTTATATTCCTTATATATAAAATATATATATATATTCTATATATAGGAGTTTATTTTATATATAATATTTTATATTATACATAAATATTCTATATATAAAGAATATAAATTATTCTTTATATATATTATACATATAATATATATATTCTATAAATATATATATTCTATATATATTTATTCTATATATAGAAATATATATACAGTAAATATATATATTCTATATATAGAATATATTTTTATTCTATATATAGAATAAAGAAAGTTATAGGAGTTTATTTTATATATAATATTTTATATTCTTTATATATAGAATATATATGTATTCTATATATAAAAAATATAAAATATTATATATAAAAATATATATTTTTATATATAATATATTATATATAAATATAATATATAATATAAAATATTATATATAAAAATATAAATATTCTTTATATATAAATATATATAATATATATATTTATATATATTATGTATATATTATATGTAATATATATATTTTTATATTATGTATATATTTATATTCTGTATATAGAATAAAGTTATTCTATATATAAAGAATATAAAATATTATATATAAAACAAACTCCTATAACTTTCTTCTATAGATAGAATATCTGTATAGAATATATATATATAAAGAATACATATATAAATATATAAAGAATATATATATAAAGTATATATATATAGAATATATATATACTTTATATATATATATTCTATATATATAAAGAATAAAGAATATATATATATATATATTTTAGACAAAGTCTCACTGTGTTGCCCATGCTGGAGTGCAGTGACATGATCTTGGCTTACTGCAACATCTGCCTCCCAGGTTCAAGCAATTCTCCTGCCTCAGCCTCCTAAGTAGCTGGGATTACAGGTGCACACCACCACATCCAGCTAATTTTCATATTTTTAGTGGAGACAGTGTTTTACCATGTTGGTCAGGCTGGTCTCGAACTCCCGACCTCATGATCTGCCTGCCTGGGCCTCCCAAAGTACTGGAATTACAGGTGTGAGCCACCGTGCCCTGCCAGAGTTTATTATTTCTATGTTCATAAACACTTTCTTGTTCCTTGGCCCCAGGAACAAATCCAGGTTTTGGGGGAGTTTGAAGCTTATATAATTTGGAGGAATTCCTCTCTGAGAAAAAAAAACATTCAAATTATGATACGAAAGTGAATATTATTTTATGAGATAGGTAATCATAGAAAATAAAAAAAATTTTAAAACACTATAATTATCACATTGCAAACTTCCTAAAATTACATATTTTAATGGACTTCATGATGTACTTATAAAATACTTTTCCTGCTTTTTGTCTGCACGTTTTTGATCACTTCATAATAGAATGCTTCTGTTATATTATTTTCTATTGTGAGAAAAGAAAGATAATTTAATATTTCCTTTAGCATGGCTGATCAAAGTTTATTTTTATTATGATTTAATAGCATTCTTTTAGCTTTACATCTTGTTAATGGTATGCTATATAAACTTTGAAGATTATCATCAAATTTGAAACAAGTCTCTTTTGCATAAGAATTGTAATATTTAAGTTATTTCAAGTTTCATCGTGCAAGGATGAGCCTTAAATTCTCTTTGAATTTGATGATATTCAAACACCGGTTGTTACCACAACCATATCTTACTTCTTCAAACTTTACAATTCTATGAATGTTTTACTGCACTGCTGGGGCTCCTTCCAGGTGAGAGGGGTGCAAGTTATGGGACCTGAAGCTGCAGCATCTCTAGATCTACAGCAAAACCATCTCTGATTGCATCATGTGCTTGTGTCTTAGTATAAAAAAAAAAAAAAGATAATAAAAGCTAACATTTGCTGAACAGGTTAGCTAAACTGCCTCATTTAATTTGACATTTTTTTGAGATAGATATTAGTGCCCTTCTGTACAGATGAGCATACTGATATTCAGCTAAGTTGACTTTGGCCAAGCAAGGACTTGAAATTACCTGAAATTTCCTGGGTTTCCTTCCCTCCCTAGAGCTCTTTTCCTTGCTTTTCTCTTCACTGGTGCGCATGAACTTTGAACCATTCTTTGCAAACCAAACCAAAATCTCCACAGAGATCCCTATAAGTCTGCTAAGAATAAAGAATAATCACAGGTATTTTATGAATGTGGGCAAAGAATGTAACCACTTCTTTATAAGAGACTTTCCACATCTTGACTTTGTGTCTCTGTTTTATCCCTGAGAGGGAAGCGTCCCAGATTCAGATTCCAGAAGGATCACAGAAGTCCCACAAGGGGCTCGGCTATTTGCAAGTCCAACAACGTTAGGCCCAGAGGCTGGGGGTGTTTGGCAAATGCTGAAGCTGTTCGGTGGGATTTGTAACTAAAAAGAGATTTCAGCCCATCTAACTGAATGCTAATGGATTGGTCTGAGGCAGATTTTAAAAAATATACTGTTTTATCTACTCATAACAGAGTTAACAGGTTTTGATGACTCTGGCCCTTTCTTTTTGCTCTGTGTATGTTGCCAGGCCAAATAACCTAGCTGTGTTGGAAACGAGTTTCAAATTACTTGCAGGTGGCTGGAGGCAGATGAAAGCTGCCGTAGAGGTGTTCCTCATTCGATTCTCTAGTCCCCAGACTATCGGGCCATGTGCTGACACTTGGATGCTTGTTTTACAATATCATTTGACAAGTGGGATTTATGTGTCAAAATTTCAGCGGAAGCCAAGAAAATGTCAGAGTAAGCAGAGAGAGGCAGCATGAGAAAAGGGGGAGGGGGCTGCTTTTTTAACCCAGGAGTGTGTGAGTTAAACTGTGCCAAATCCCTACTCTGAGCGAAACACACTGGGAGATTAACCTGGTTGCCAAAATCCTGAGATTTCTTTGGTGTGTTTTTGTACAGTGCTATTACTGCCTTTATCATTAAGGAAACAATGTAATAAAAATGAGACCTTGTCCCTGAATGAATTAATAAAGATAACTTATTGGTCCAGGTCCCAAACCACTGGAGCCACATTTAATTTGCTGCATTTATTGTTCTGGGCTCTGGTATACAGAGGTGCTCAGGGCCACAGCAACATCAGTGGAAACACAGATAGAAAGGACAAAAAGGAAAGGTTCCTGTTCTTACTTAGAATTTTCAAAGTGCGCTCGTTACTAATTTTCCTAAAAGTTTTTGTCTTCTGGTTATTGTAAAAATATTAAACACATACACATACACACAAATCCCCAAACCTTACCTGAAATTGTTAGAATGTCCCATTAATTCTCACTTAAAATAACTTTTCCCCTATCCTTTTTTTTTTTGGTGTAGGGGAGGGAGAGATGGCAAGAGATTGAATGTTTAAGTCTCTCTAAACTTTGTGCTCACCATATTAAGAGCGTGTGTGCATTACTTCATAAACTATCAGATGACATGCAACTTTATTTAGACTCAGTAAAAAAGAATAATGAGTTACACAAAGTTATTTATGACACAGAGCAAAGTAACTTTGCAAAAAGGTGCCATTCATGGGGGCCAGACCAGCCTGGCTCAAGGGCCATCATCCATTAGCTCCAAACAAATTTGGGAAAGAATTACAGCTATGGGTACCATGTCATGTGCCAAGGGTAATATGTACAAATCATGATCAAGCATAATAACAAAAGCCCTTATTCTCTCTGTCCTGTTCCTCTCTGCAGATTAAGGGCCTCCAGGGTCAGGATCAACTGCCTAGGGAAGGCTTAAAAAGTCTGAGTTTGTGTCTTCTCCAAATTTATGAAAGACAACATCACAGTGGCCATCAGCCTGGGATTTGAAAATATCTAAACTGAAGAAGTTGAGATTTAGCCTAAGTATTAAGTACACTGGATCTCCTTGTAGTCTGTTTTTTTGTTTTTTTTTTTTTGTTGTTGTTTGTTTGTTTTGCTTAATGACAGCCTAGATGTAACCTGATGTAAGTCAAGAGGTAATCAAGTGAACACTTATGTTTACTTGATAAGGAGGGGCAAATACTGAGGTTTCTTTGTGGGATGTCATACCTTTGTATTTTTCTTAACCACCCTAAGTGAAACATAGAGGATGCTTTCTGCCAGCATCCTGGGCCATCAACATGTCAATTTTTCCGATCTGCAAATATCTGAGTAATTTCTCCCAATAGAAATGGTGTTTATGGGGAAAATATCATGTATACAGCTAGTTGCTGCTTAGTTAACATGAATTCTGGGAAACATACTTGGGCTCATATGTATCAGAAATACCGTATAAAGTAGCCCCAGAGTAGATTTGCTGATTTAGAAATTTTGGAAATAAAAAGATAGAGATTTTGGAAAACTCCCACTTCATGTGATATCAGTAGATTAACTATGTACTGTTAAGTGCTGATAATTGGCATTTCATTACCGGTGGAACTACTACAAATTGCCTACTAGGAGGGTGTGCAGAAACACCATGAACAAACTTAGCATGAACCAATACTTATTTTTCCCTGAGCTTTATTAAGATGATTTATCACTCATTTCATGGGCTCATATGAACTTAAATTCATGTGTGCGTGTGTTTCTGTGTGTGTGTTTCTCTCTCTCTCTCTCTGTGTTTGTGTAACTTAGAAAAAATTAGGCAAAGACATTAGATTAGCAAGTACAAAGAGAGAGAGGGAAATATAGTTTCTCCCAGTAAAATGATTATTTTTAATGTTTCTGTACAATAAATAGGAAAAGAGGAAGTGAGTGAAAGGGGAAAGTCACAGGTATTTGTATCTAAATAGCTCTGTAGGTTTTAGAGAAGGTTAAAGAAGGTAAAAGTGATGATGTGTTTACTGGAGGTGAGAAGGTGGAAGCTGAAGGGGTGTACATCAATGGGCCCTTTTTTGTTTGGTGTCCTGCAAAATGGGACCATTTCTGAAAGTCATATGAGTCAAGTGGAAATGGTAATTTGAGAACTCTGATATCACTGATATATAGGAAATAAGAAAGAGGCTGAGAATAAAAAGATTGAGCTGTAATGAAGGCCCAAGTGAGAGTAGAAATGATAAATGTACAACAGTGATTAATGGTTACAATTTTGTCATTTTATTCAACTGAGTTCAACATGTCGGGAGCAGAAAACATGAGTGTGATAGGATTAAGTAAGGTGTATTAGTCTGTCCTCGAATTGCTGTAAAGAAATACCTGAGACTGGGTAATTTATAAAGAAAAGAGGTTTAATAGGCTCACAATTCTGCAGCTGTACAGGAAACATGATTCTGGCATTTGCTTGGCTTCTAGGGAGGCCTCAGGAATCTTACAATCATAGTGGAAGGTGAAGGGGAAGCAAGCCCATATTACATGGAAGGAACAGGAGGAAGAGAAAGAGGAATTCCTGGTTTTCCAGAAAGTTTCTGGCTCTAAATAATATTCAGTTTCAGCATAATATTTGTTTCTAACCTTTCCCATGCTGCTGCTACACACTTTTAAACAACTGAATCTCGGGAGAACTCACTCAGTATACAGTACCAAGTGAGGATGGTGCTAAGTCATTCATGAGAACTCCACCCCCATGATCAAATCACCTCCCACGAGGGCCCTCCTCCAGCACTGAGAATTACAATTAACATGAGATTTGGGTGGGAACACAGATCCAAACCACATCAGAAGGATTTGCTGGACTCAATACCCAGAGACCAGGAAGGTGGGAGACAAAGATGCAGCAAAGACGGACAGGGCTGAAATTATTGACTGTGTGGTCTAAGCTAGGTGAGAAAATTGAAACCAAGAGGAATTTAAGAGGGTGGGGAGGCATGATGAGGCTGGAAGTGTCACAGTACCGACATAGAGTGTGAGAAGTGGAAGAACTGGAAGTAGAGATTGGAGAGTGACATTTTACTGAGAGAATATGCTAGGGTATGAATGTTTGTGTCTCCTCAAAATTCATATGCTGAAAACCTAACCATCAAGGTGGCGATATTAGGGGATGGATGGGGTTCTTGGGAGGTGATTAGGTCATGAAGGTGGAGCCTTCATGAATGGGGTTAGTATCCTGATGAAAGAGGCCCCAGAGAGTTCCCTTTCACCATGTGAGGATACATCTAAAAGACATGATCTATGAGGCGAAAAGCAGGCCTCTGCCAAATACAGAAACTGCTGGCACCTTGATCTTGGACTTTACATCATCCAGAACTGTAAGAAATATTTCTACTGTTTATAACCACCCAGTGTATACAGTTTAGTCATAACAGTCTGAAATGACTTTGACAGACAATTCCTGGTAGTGGCTGGTATCTCAATTGTGGTCCTGGGATTGGACTGATGTGTAAGAATGAGGCAAAGTTCAATGATCTGTGAGGCTGGGAAGATACCCAAATCAACACATACATCCCCTCATGTAGGATACATTAAGACTCTGGTTGAAGAGAAAGTCTACATTAATTTGGACCACTTGGCCTCTGAAAAGATGTTGCCCTTGTTGATTTTCTGCATATGTATTGCTGAGTCTTTGGTTGATAATGCTTTTTTTAAATTCTCAAGAGTCAAAAGGTCTCCACAGAGAAGACGCACATGGTAATCCTGAGCAGACCATGCAATGGAAGCATCTTGAGGCACAGTGGTGAAGTTGAAAGCCCTGGACTAGGAACTGGAGCTGTACAGTCCTGCTGTGGTTCTGCTGTTGACTTACTTGTTTAACTCAGATGAAATAACAACCTCTCTGGACCTCTTATCTGTGAAATGAAAGGTTTGGCGAATGTGGTTTCCCAGGAATTTTCTGGCTCTAAGTCACATTGAATTTCAGCAGAATATTTGTTTCTAACCTATCCCATGCTGCTGCTGAGTTGGCCTAATTGCTAGCCCTCTACTGATTTCATTCTGTCCCACCCCACCCTCAGATGACTCCTTCTTTCCACTCAGAGATAACAGCACCAATTAGCTCAGGATAATTTCCCTCACTGCCAAAACTATTTCCAAAATGTCAACTTGTGGCTGCTGATTCACACTGCTAGGAAAGCACTGTTTCTTTCTGACTGGCTTCACATGTATTGCCACTGCAGGAAGAGACCAACTCCCTGGTAAAAAGTCAGGATAATCAGGAAAAATGGCCCCTTCAGATGACACTGTGAGTCAACAAGGTAAGAAAGAGGAAGCTTTAAAATCACCACCATCATCACTTCTAAAATGTGAAAAGTTAGTTATGCATGGCGCTTGCATTTGGGTACCTTAAAATTGAAAACATATAAACAAAACACCATATATAGCCAGGGACTGTGGCTCATGCCTATAATCCTAGCACTTTGGGAGGTGGAGATGGGTGGATGACTTGAGCCCAGAAGTTTGAGACCAGCTTGGACAATATGGTAAAACCCCGTATCTACCAAAAAAATTTAAAAGACCAGAAACATACAAAAATTAGCTGGGTGCAGTAGTGTGTACCTAAAGACCCAGCTACACAAAAGCCGGAGGCAGGAAGAACGCTTGTGCCCAGGGGTTTGAGGCTGCAGTGAGCCATGATTGCACCACTGCACTCTAGGTTAGGAGGCAGAGCAAGACCCTGCCTCGAAAAAACAAACAAACAAAAACAGAAACAAAAAAACCATATAAACATCATCTTGTAAAGTGAATAAATATGTAAGTAATTTAGGAGCCAACAGATATTACTCAAGAGCATCCTGTTGAGGCTCCAAATCTCATTGACAAGAGCTACTTGGAGTTTACATATGTAAGGCCAACACTATGGGAATTAATGGGATGATGAGCAGAAAAAGAGTAGGGCTGGGGAGGGTACACAAAGAGACACATTCTCAGTACAGTGCACAAAGGAGCTCCCTCTTTTACATGGCTAAATAACAAGAAGAAGTGATGAAGTCATAAAAGGAGTCAATGAGAGAGAAAGAAATGTTCAAGGAGGAGAGGCTGGTGTGAAGAGGAAAATGACAAAGGTGACTCAAGAAACTAGGACTAGAATAGGTTTTTTTGAATTACCCATTATGAGGTCATTGACAACTTTCTCATGAGAGTTGCTGTGGAATTAGAGGGCAGGATCCAGTCAGCAATAATTTATATAGCAAATATTTGGAATGGAGTGATGTTTCTAAGTTCAGACTATTCTTTCAGAAAGATTAACAGCAGAGTTTGGTACTCAAGGGGATAATAAAAACAAGACAAAAATTTTGAGGAGGATTAAACCTTGGCCTGAGGTTAAAACAAAAGGGAAGAATTGATTGGAAGCAGGGCACTGACAATACATAGAAGAACAGCACAATGGATGAAGTGGAAACCAGAAAAACTAGGCAAGATCACAATCCTAGGTGAAGGAATGAGGGGAGAGGTGGGGAGAGATTTTGAGTTTTCAAGAACAAAGGATATCAGCAAAGAGGCAGATCTAAAACTGGCCAGTACCTTTTATGTGGAGAGTTTCTTGAAGATTTCAAGCACAGTGAGAAGAAGAACAGAGTGCCATGGTCCAAGAGCTAGACTTAGAAAGTTCCAGAAAAAGAAGAATTAGAACAAGTAATTGGCTTTATCTCCAAATATGCCCAAAGATGAGACTGAAGACATTGTCTCATCTGCATAACAGGGAACAATTTACTGTAAAACTAAAAAGACTGGAGCAAAGGTTAATTCTCTCACCTCTTATTACTGTTGTCTCCATTTATTTTACTAACATGGAGGGTCAGGAAAAAAAAAAAAAAAACATTGCTGATCCTAGCAAAGACTTCTGCACGTATGTGACCAACTGCTCCATAGGGTGTAATATTTGACAACCCAGAGTTCTGCTGGTGTGGCATACAACCATTAAATTACCTAAAACTTTTCATTAGCTAGAGAATTTTTTCTACTTATTTTGTTTGTAAGTATACTCTAATTTTTGCTGACTGGATCCCTATTTTTGGAAGTAGATACATGTCCACAACTCCTTATTAAAACAGCACCTAAACATGTAAGGTTCACCCTCTTCTACTGAGTTTCACACACTTTCGTAATGGTCAATAAACTTTATTCTCAGAGATATATTCAAAGATTTTAAAGAAAAAAATACATACTCTTTCATAAATTTTTAAGTTAATGTCTAAATTTTTTTGCTAGCACTATAAATGATTACAATGGATGTCATTTTCCTGTGTTTTATAAATGAATGACATTGGAAAATGGAGCCATTACTTCCTTTTGTTCAAAGATATTAATGACATCAAAATACCATAGTTATCATTTTAAAACAAATTTTTGATTGATTTATAACATTCAAAAATGTACCATATTATGAGTGTACATCCCACTGCTTCCACATAGTTAAGACACTCATGTAACCAGCAAACAAACAGTTCAAGAAGTTCTTCTTTGCTCCTTTTAAGGCTGTCCTCTGCCACAAAGGTAGCGTTTATTGTGATTTTAGTATCATAGATTACTTTCCTGTATTTAAACTTTATATAAATGGGATTATACAGTAGTTATTCTTTTGAATATGGCTTCTTTTGCTCAGCATTAAGTTTGTGGAATTTATTGTTGGGAGTAGAAATACTCCATTCTCCTTATAGTCCTTGGTAGGAATATACTGCAATTTATTTATTACATTTTTAGTGTACATTTTAATTCTTTTCAGTTTGGGGCTATTATGAGTAGTGCTGCTGTGCATATTTTTACACACGCCTCTTTATGAAGTATGTAAACATTTATGTTAGTTATATGTCTAACAGTGAAATTATTCAAATATAGAGTCATGTGTATATTCAGCTTTATTAGCTATTACCAGACATTTTGGGGGGTATTTGTACCAAATTATCTTTTTACTAGAAGTATATGAGAGTTTTAGCTGTTTTGTGTCTTTTGTCAGTCTCTGTTTATTTTTCGTTTTTACCTATTCTGGTGAATATAAAATTTGAGTACTTTTAAAGTATTTTTTGTTTTTTGGGGGGTATCCTGTTTTCATAAGGAGTATATTCAAGTCTCTTTCCATTTTTCTGTTGGGTTAGTCTTTTTCTTATTGATCTGTTGGTGCTCTTTATACAGTCTCTATATAAGTTCTTTGTCTGATGTACATATTGCAAATATCCTATTTCATTCTTTGACTTTTACTCTACTAGTGATGTCTTTATATACACAACTTATTAATTTTAATGTGTACCAATTTTTAACTATTTTCCTGTATAGTTAGTATCTTTTATATCCTTATAAGAAATTTTGGCCCACTCAAGATTATGAAAATGTTCTTGCAAGTACTCTTCTTAGAAGTTACATTGTTTCAGCATTCACATAAATATAAATATAATCTCGATATAATATAATATAAATTTACTACTGTATTACACAATTAACTAGGTAAAAATCAATTTGAATTCACTTTTGTGTACTGTGTGAGGCAGAAGTAAAAGTAATTCTCCCCTACTTTATAGCCAATTGACCCAGGAATATTTACTAAAATGGCATTTATTTCCATAACACTGCAAATCCATCTTTGCCATAAATTAGGCAACCTTATATTTATGGCTATATTTTCTATTTGGCTGTTGTTGTACAGATACATGTCATCTTAATCACTGTAGATTTATAACGTGATCTGGTGATTCCTGTATTTATAATTCTTTCTCAATATTGCTTTGGCTATTCTCAATCCTTTAAACTTCTATACAAAATTTAGAATCTTCTGGTCACTATACACACACATGTCTACACCGTATTTGGAATTTTGATTGAGATTATATATTGTGATATATATTATACGTTAGATTAATTTGGGAATATCTTTATACTATTGTATCTTCTAACTCATGAAAATGATATGTCCACCATTTACTTAAATCTTGTTTAATTTTTCTCAACAATGTGTTGTAGTTTTTAATGTAGAGAAATATGTGTAAATGCAGTTCTTTAAACTTATAACTAATAAATTACAGCTTTTTAAGATTTAATATATTCTTATTATTGAAATATAAATATATACTTAATTTTTGTATGTTAATCTTACAGCCAGCCACCTTGGAAATTGTTTTTTACTTTTAAATTTTAATAATTTTTAAATTGTGAAGTGGGTTATATGCATGCAATCATATTATCTCCTAATGTCAGTTTTATTTCTCTCTTCCCATTTATTACAATTCCATTTTTCTTATCAAAATGGATAAGACCTTAAATACAGAGTTGAAAAGAAAACGTGATAGTATCTTTGACTTATTCTAATCTCTTGGTGATAGCTTTCAATACAAAATGATTGTTTGTCTGCCATAGTTTTTGTAATTATTATTTATCAGAATAAGAAAATTTCTATCTATTCATAGTTTACTCAGTTTTTTAAAATCATGAAGTAGCACTAAATTCAATTAAATATTATTTTCTGCATTTATTGAGTTTGAGTTGATTATGTAACTTTCCTCCTTTTTTCTGTTAAAATAGTAAATTATCTTGTCATTGTATGTGTATATATATATATGTATCTAGATTTAATTTCTTAATATTTTCAAGGTTTTTAAAATTTTTTGTCTTTAAGAATTTGTCTTATAATTTTGCCCTATGGCCTTCTCATATTTTGAAATCCAGTTTTAATGCCCACAGTTAATAAGCAATTATTTTCTTACTTATTTAATGAGGGCATTAAAAATTTGTGAGATTTGTATCTTTTTTTCTTAAATATTTTGGAGAACTTATCTATAAAGCCAGGTGGAACTGGAGATATAATTGTCAGAAAGTTCTTAAATACAGATTCAATTTCTTTAATGAATGTAAGAATATTCAGATGTTTTTCTTGTGTTAGTTTTGGTAATTTATGTTTTCTGAGGTATTTATAGATTAGTTTAAACTTTTAAATATCTTAAAAGTATTAATAATGTTCTCTTATTATCTCTTTTTGTTAACAGGCTGTACACTTTATAATAGTTTTAGATTGATAGAAAATTGAGTAGATTATAGAGAGATCCTATGTACCCCCACACATAGTTTTTAAAATTATTAACATTTTACGTCAGCATGGTATGTTTCTTATAATTAACATACTAATGTTGATACAGAGTTATTAACTAGAGCCCACAGTTTCTTTAAACTTCCTTAGTTTTTAACCTAATATTTATTTTCTGTTCCGGGATCTTGTCTAGAATACCATGGTACACTTAGTTGTGATCTTGTCTAGAATACCATGGTACACATCACAACTAAGTGATAGTTTTGTAGACTTCTTATTTGTTAGTTGATCACTTTGACAGTTTTGAGCAGTACTAGTCAGATATAATATAGTATGCCCCTCTGTTAGAATGTTTCTGATGTTTTTCTCATAATTAAACTGGACTATTCCTTTTTTTCTTGTGTTCTAAGGTGAAAGCTTAGATTATTGATTTTAGATCTTTTCTAACACATATTTAATACTATAATTACCCTCCTAAGCACAACATTAGTTGCATTCCATGGATTTGTGTTGTTTTATCTTTATTTAGTCTGAAATATTTAAAAAATTCTCTTAAAACTTCTTGAATCCATGTGTTATTTAGACATATTGTATTAGAAGTTATTTAATATCCAAATATTTGTGTTTCTTTCCCAGCTATCTAGTTTAATTCTATCATGGTATAAGATAATACCTTGTATAATTTCTATTCTCTTAAATTTATTAAGATATGTTTTCTGGCCCAGAATGTGGTCTGTCTTGGTGAATGTTCCATATACACTTGAGAAGAATACGTATTCGGCTGTTGACTGATAAAGTACTGTATAAATGTCAATTAGGTGCAGTTTATAGTACTGTTCAGTTAAACTGTATCCTTAATGATTTTCTGCTTACTGGGTGTATCAATTACTAAAATAGGAGTGTTGAAGTCTCCAATCATGATAGTACATTTGTCTATTTCTCCTTGAAGTACTGCCAGTTTTCACTTCCCATATTTTTAGGCTCTCTTGTTAGGTGCATGCATATTAAGGATTGCTATGTTTACTTAAAATATTGATCTATTTATTCTTATAAAACAACTCTCTTTATCCCTGATAATTTTCCTTGTTTTGAAGTATTATTTCTCTGAAATTATTGTAGCTAATCCAGATGTTTTGCTGAGTATTAATATGATATATTGTTTTTAACCTATCTCTGTATTTATATTTATAGTGGGATTCTTATAAGTAACGTAGAGTTACATTAAAAATGGTTTTTAAAAAATCAACTCTGATACTCTCTGATTGGTAATTGGTATATTTAAACTATTCACATTATAAATTATTATTGATTTAACTGGTTTGATATCTACCATAATATAGCTGGTTTAATGTGGCAGATATAGCTTATTTCTATTTGTTGTTTTGTTCTTTCTTTTTTTTCTCTCCTTTTTTTCTGCCTTCTCTGGTTTTAATGAAGCATTTAAATGATTCAATTTCTTTATTTTCCTGCCATACAAATTATAATTATTTTTTAAAATGTTGGTAGCTATATTAGAGTTCACAAGATAAGTTTATAACAAATCTAATCCACTCTCAAATACCACTGTACTGCTTCACAGGTGGTACAGGTACTTTATAACAGAGTAGTCTCAATACTTTCCCATTTTCTTTCACAGCATTTCTGTCATTCATTTTAGGTTATCTATATACTATAATCATCCAATACACTTACTCTATTATTATCTTGAACAAACAATTACCTATGTAGTAACATATTTCAAAATGGTTGCTTTGCCCTCTCTCTGCCTGGAGCATCAGGAGATTTTTCTCTGTTCTTCACCATGAGAATTTGATGAGTCTCCAGAAGTTCGCCCACTCTTAAGCTAGTCCACATGCAGACCATAGCAGTTCCTCACCAATTAAGTGTTCCTCCAATTTATGGCTCCAAGTGGCTTCTGCTTAAGGTGAGCTGATCTCAACTGTGATTCTCTGTATTCATCTATCTCATCAAATTTCATAGTAGCAGTTTTTCTTGCAACCTTAGTTTTCTGACAGATCTAAGAAAAGTAATTTATTTTCAATTTGTTTAGTGTATTTTTGTAGTTGTTTCAAGGATGGAAATTATAACTTTTAGGCTTTTTACTTGAAACTGAAACAAGAAGTTGTCTTATTATCTTTTTTAATGTCTAAAAAATCAGTGGTAATATCCCATTTTTTATTCATAATATTGGTAATATGTAACTTTCCACTTTTTTTTTTTTTTCTGAGACAACCTCTGCTTCCTGAGTTCAAGTGATTCTCCTGCCTCACCCTCCTGAGTTACTGGGATTACAGGCAGACACCACCATGCCTGGGTAATCTTTTGTATTTTTAGTAGAATTGGGGTTTTACCATGTTGGTTAGGCTGGTCTCAAACTCCTGACCTCAAATGATCCACCTGCCTTGGCCTCCAAAAGTGCTGGGATTACGGGCGTGAGCCACGGCACCTGGCCTTTGTTTTTTCTTGACTTTTCTTGTAAGCAGTTTATTAATTTTATTAGTCTTATTAAATAAGTACCTTTGTTGACTCTATTATGTATTTTCAATATTATTAATTTCTACTTTAAAAAATTGTTTTGCCTTCTTACTAATTTTTGTGGGTTTAACTTATCCTTTGCCTAACCTTTCATAATAATTACATTATAGACTTTCATTCTTTTTTCTTTTCTACTATATGTATTTAACGCTATAATTTCTCTCAACATTGTTATATGCATCCTACAACTTCATATAATTAATAGTTTTATATTTATTCAGTTCAAAAAATAATGTCATATTTTTGTTATCATTCATTTCAAAATATTTTCTGATTTCATTGTGATTTCCTCTTTGGATTATTTAGAATTATATGCTTAATTTACAAAAAGAAAATCTTATTGAATAATTACTTTACATTATTTATGTTCAGTTTAATTTTAGATAATATATTCTGAATGATTTTAATCCTTTTAAATATTTTGAGGTTTATTTTATAGCCAAGTACAGTTGATATGGTAAATATTTTATGTGTACTTGAAAGGAATGTGAATTATTTTTAAAGTACATTGTTCTATATATGCAGTTAAGTTTGTTAATTGTGTTGTTCAGTTCTATATCATTAATTTGTTGTTGATTGATTTGCAAATGGTGAGAGATGGATGTTAGTCAGTCATCCACTTCTATTTCTCCTTTTAGTTCTTTCAACTTGCTTTTTCTATTTTGAGGCTATATGTATACTGATATAGAATGTTTTGTTTTGTTTTATTTTGAGATAGGGTCTTGCTCTGTTGCCCAGGCTGGAATGCAGTGGCATGATGTTGGCTCATTGAAACCTCTGCCTCCTGGGTTCAAGCAATTCTCCTGCCCTCAGCCTCCCAAGTAGCTGGGATTACAGGCACATGCCACCACACCTGGCTAATTTTTGTATTTTTAGTAGAGACAGGGTTTCGACATTATGGCCAGGCTGGTCTCGAACTCCTGACCTTAGGTGATACGCCCATCTCGGCCTCCCAAAGTGCTGGGATTACAGGAGTGAACCACCATGCCCGGCCTGGTTCAGAATTTTTAACTGCCTGGTATATTAACCCTTTTATTTTATAATCTCTATTTTTTTGTAATGTTTCTTGCCTTTTTATTTAAAGGCTACTATGATATAAGTATAGCTACACCAGCTATACTGTTTTCTTTTGGTTAATGTTACCATGTTATCTTTTTCATTTTTTTACTAACAGCTTTTCTATGGCCTTTTATCTAATGTATGGCTTTTAGAAGAAGAATCTGTTTTCTAAAAAATCTAGCCTGATAATTTTTGTCTTTTATTTGGCGTACTTTCTTACATTAATGCAATTTTTATACACTTCAGTTTTTACTTTCTAAGTTTCCTTTCTCTCTTTCCTTGCTTTTTGTTATATTAATCAAATATTTTTATTGTTCCACTTCATTGCTTTATTATATTGTTAATTATACATTTATATTGTTTTTGATGATCACCCTAAAGATTATAGCACGTATCTTGAATTCTTTATAGTCTTAATATAAATTAGTACATTTATCCATTCCCAGATAGTATCTTGGAGCACTTTATTTACTTTCTTCCTGCCTTTTATGCGACTTTTCCAGAAATTTTAACTCCACATATATTTTTGACACCACAACTTATTATTATTATTGTTCTATATCATCAATATTCTTTTGTTTTTATCAATCTATATTGGTTTTGATTCCCTCTCACATTCTATTTTCTTCCTTTGGTTGGGGAGGAGGGGAAATTTTATTATTTTTCCTTTTGCTTTAAAAATTCTCAGCATTTCTTTCAGTACACATCTGCTAGTGATGAATTGTCTATTTTTGCATGGCTAAAAATTTCTCATTTTGCCTTTTTTTGTGACAGATATTGTTACCAGGTATAGACTTTTATGATAACAGTTGTTTTCTTCCCATACTGTAATCGTGTTGTTCTGTTGCCCTCTATAGACAAGTCAGCTGTCCATCTTATTGTAGCTCATCTGAAGATAACATCTTTTTGTTTTTGGCTTGCTTTTAAATTTTTATCTTTTTCTTTGATTTTAACAGTATTTTTTCCTTTGTAATATGCCTGTATGTAATTTTCTATGTATTTACTCTACTTTGTCGCACTTTTCATTCTGGAGGAAGAATTTTCATCCTGGAGGTGTGTTTACATCTGTAGACCAATTTCATTATGCCCCAAATATCTCTTTTTTTCTCTGTCTCTCTAGAATATCTATTATTATATCTTTTAGTTCACTCATTTTTTGTAGTCCAATCTGCTGTCAAAATACTCTACTGAGTTATTTATTTAAAATATTGAAGATTTCACTTTCATAATTTCCATTTGATGTTTTAAAATATATTTTAGCTTCCACTGAAATTCTCCACTTTAATATCTATTTTATTGAACATGTACATCACATATATTTTAAAGTCTGTTTCTAATACTTCAATAAATGGGCCATCTATAATTCTTTTAGTTGCTTTTTGGTCTCATTTCTTGATATGCTCGCCAATCTTTTAAAATAAACTACTTTTTAGAGAACTTTTTCTCTAAAAAATAAATTGAAAAGAAAGAACAGTGAGTTGTCATTCTCCCCTTGCCCCTCACCACATGCAGTGTCCCCCGCTATTAACATTCTGACCCAGAGTTGTACTTTTTTTTACAATCATTGAATGTACATTGACACATCCTTATCACCAAAAGTCCATGGTTTTCATTAGAGTTCATTCTTGGTGTTGTTTATTCTATGGGTCTGACAAACGTATAATGATTGGTACCCACCAGTATAGTATTAGGCAGAATAGTCTCACTTCTCTAACAATCCTCTGTGTTCCATTTATTTGTTCCTCCCTCCTTCCTTACCTCTGGCAATCAACATTTGATCTATTTATTGTCTCCATAGCTTTGCTGGCCTGCTTAGCAATTTTTGAGTGAATGGAAGACTGTGTAAGAGGAAGTACAGAGGTTCTGGATGATGTTGCCTCCTTTTTTTTCAGTGAATGTTAGCTCATTCTTCTTCCTTTCCTCTGGGATTAAGGCATATGAGCTTTAATAAATCTTTGATATCTCTAAGATAATTTTGTTTGTATTTTACTTAGTTTTTTTTAGTTGCTTCATCAGAAACATGGTCTGCTGGAAGCTACTCTATCTTAACACAATGTGAAAATGATTCAATAAACACTATTATCCTTTTTTTAAAAAAGCTCTACAATGTTGGAAATTTTACATTGTTCTTTTTGTTCTTTGAAGTGATTTGTGTCCATATTTTATTCTGCTTCCTCCATAAGAATTGTATGTAATTTAGGATCCTAATGTGGCATAACTTTTTACTTAAATGTCTATGGATCACTCTACAATATTTTTCTGAAACAAAATGGACACACACAATATTTTCAAAGCATTTTAAAATTATCAATAGTCTCTAATTCATTAAGTCTCTAATTCTGTATTTCTCAGTGTTGTACATTTGAATTACCCAGGGACATTTAAAAATTGCTGATATAATTTTGTCCTAACCCTAGAGATTGTAACTTAATTGATCTGGGGTCCAGCTTTGGCACTGTGATACTTTTTAAATCTCTTCAAGTTGTTATAATGTACAGAGAATCACTGCTGTAACTGCTGAAAACTGTTCTTCTGGTTTGAATAACCATTGCAAATGCATTGGAACACAATCACAATAAATGAAATACATCATACATTTTGATAAAAGAGAGTTAACAAATTCTTTCAAATTGCACCTTTGTTACTTTAAAAGTTTTCATAGGTCAGGGTAATACATAAGCATGGATAAGAGACATACCTTTAGTTCCAGATAGGTAAGTTATGTCTTTTCTTTTTTTAAGGTGAATAAGGGCATTTCATTTGTAAAAAGAGATAGTAGGAAAGAACCAAAGGCATACTTGCCCCAACCAAAGGCATATTCTCAGGCAGATTAATATTAGGAAAGAATACAAATGCAGCTGGAGTATCTGGAACTTGATAGACTTAAAGCTGTTCTTGCCACACATCCCTAGGAAAATCTTCCTATATCCCCCATATTAGGTAAGGGGTATATTACTTTGTAAACTATGTTTTATGTTAGATAATGTTCATTTTCCTTTCCAAATTAATTTTCAACCTCTTCCACCCTGCTCTCTGCCTCTGGAGGATCTAAATGAATACCAGAAGGCTTTTTTTTGCCCTCTGGCTTCTGCTTAGGTTTATTCAATGAGTTAGGGAGGAGATCAGGTCAAGGGGTTTATTTTTGAAGCTCCTTTTCAGCGTAGTTTTCTCAGGAAGGCTGACTCCCTTGACTTAAGATTACATTTCCTGCTAGGTGGCCATCTCTACATGACTTTCTCCTTCTAGTTCTTGGTAGTCATTCCATCCACTTCTCCCTTTGAGAAGCTAACGGTACCCCCACGGTATTTTAAATGCTTCTGATTTTCCCATAACATTTGAAAACAGTCTCTGCATTAAATCCTCCTTAAATTATCCTAGTTTGCCTGGCTGGTACACACAGAAACAATGGTATTCTCGGTGGGACTCATTGGTTTCCACAGAGGTTAGCTGGGATCAGGGATGTTATTTAACAGGGTTTCTAGTTCCTCAACCTCTCTAATTAGAGAGCACAATCATCTTTTATGAACTAAACCTCAGTTTTGCCTGACAAACCTGGTATTATGGCTCTGTTGATACACAGATCCCAGAGAATGGATGCTTCAGCTGTCATCATTTAAAACTAATACAATGAGAACAGAACATGGATATTCTGTTCTGGATCATTTCCTGCCCACATCTTTATGCTTGGCAAATGAGGGATAATTTGACAAACACTAAAGGAGGAATGTCAAAAATATACAATACGTACATTCTTCCATCACTTTTCTTCATTTACCCCTTATTTATATGCAATCCTGTCTTTTATTGTTTGTAAATTGTTTTTTGGATGTCATTCTCCTCTTCTTAGCTAGATTGGAAGTTTCATGGGGACATAAGCTGCAAACTTACATGTCTTTGCCGTTGCTGCGGCCTGAAAATTTTCTACTCAGGTCTCTTCCAGTCCACTTGTCTTTTTCATGTCCAGTCTGGTGTCAAGCTTATTTAGTGAGTTCTTAATTTTAATTATTACATTTTTTTCATTTATGTATTAAACAAAAATATTTATTGAGCACTCATTCCATGCTAGGAATTGTGTGGATTGTAGGATATAAAGGTGAACAAGGACCATGACTAGTGTTATTAGATGAGGATAATAACTGATTGATTTTAAAAGACTGGTTGCTTTAAAAGGGTCATATGCCCTTATTCATCTTTCATGAAAACCCATCCACTCTTATGGTGGGTGCCAAAGATCTTGACTGAAAACAATACAAACCAACTTTGTGTAAGAATTTTACTGCAGATTATAGACTTAACCAAAAGTCTGGAACTCCAGGTGATATGGCTTGGATTTGTGTCCCCACCCAAATTTCCTGTTGAATTGTAATCCCCAGTGTTGGAGGAGGGGGCTACTGGGGGGTTATTGGATCATGGGAGTGGACATCCCCCTTGAAGTTCTTGTGATAGTGAGTTTTCACAAGATCTTGCTGTCTAAAAATGTGTGGTACCTACCTTGTCTCTCTCTTCCTTCTGCTTTGACTGTGTAAGATGTACCTTCTTCCTTTTTGCCTTCTACCATGATTGTAAGTTTCCTGAGGTCTCTCCAGTCATGCTTCCTGTATGGCCTGCAGAACAGTCAGCCAATTAAAACTCTTTTCTTTATAAATTACCCAGTCTCAGGCACTTCTTTATAGCAGTGTGAGAATGGACTAACACACCAGGCAGAAAACAGGTAGAGACATAAGGAGTTTACCAGGTAAGAATTTAGTCAGAGTGCACAGGATGTCACAGCACTGAAGACGAACACCTGGCTGTGTGACTGACTCTGATGTCTCTCTAGGAACTGGATATTAGAGATCAGTACTTCCCCTCATTCAGGGGGATGTTGTCAACTGTCTCTTCTCCTTGTGTCATACTTAGTTCAGATCCTAGAACCCTATGGTGATCATCTGTGGAGCTGAGTTTAGGTCCCTATCAGTTGCTAGGGGTCTGAGAGAACAAGGATATTCAGGGCTTCTGAGAAGTGGCATTCCACTTCCACTTATGATTCACATAGTGGAAAATTCCCCCAATAAGGGAAGGGGCCCCAGAGCTTAGTAGCCAAAAAGTCCTCATAACTGTCCACTCTATTTACAATAAAATTTGCAGCTAACACACTGGCAATTGTATGCACAGGTAAACTACTTTGGAAATGGTGACTGTTTCAGATACCCTTGTAGCCAATATTTTTGTGATAAATATTAATGACTTCCTTAGGAATGTAACTCTTCAGAGTAAGATTGTCAGTTCACCCAAATATTTGTAAGGACAGAACAGAGCACAGAGAATTCATTCATTTACTTCTGTAAATGACCACATGACAAATGCAAGGAGGTCGAGAGTAGAAAAGACATAGCTGACCCACTCCCCATCATCCCAGCTTCAGCTTCCATCCTAGTTTTGGGAGGTGTGAAATTACAAGTATTTTACTTTACTAAAATTTAACCCAGAACATTCTCTCCCCTTCTTTCTCTCTTTCTTTCTGTCTCTCTGTGTTATTATACTTAGCATTTCCCTGGTTGAGAAACTAGTGTTAGTTTTCTAGTTTACTAAATAACTAGTAAAATGTAGAAAATGACCCAGTGTCAGAAAATTTACTACCCAAAATAAAAATTTTGGGTAAAAAACATTGAATAAACCCAAAAGAGAATGCTGGCAACAAAGATAATGATATAATAAGGAAAGCACATCTATAATGCAAAAAATTGGAAGGATTTTTGTTTTTCTCTTTCCCCTATATTCAACATCCATTGGGTGGCAGGTCTAAGGTAACTCCATAAGAATGCAGCCATTGCAGCTGCTCAGATAGAGTAGCCAATCTGTCCTGCGCAACTGACTAGGCTCTTCATGATTTCCCTTGGACTTTACAACAATCCTACAAAGTAGTAGATATTATTCTGACTTTCTACTTAAAAAACTGATTCTTCAAGAGGATAAGTACCTAATGTAGTCACACAGAGTAGTAAGTAACAGAGCAAGGAGTCAAAACCATCTTTACTGGACTCTAAACCTGAACTCTTAATGATAGTTCTATACACCTCATTGAAAAGGCAAAAAGTCTGTGGCATATACACGTCTGGAAGATGTTTGTTGGACTTGAAATAGGCATCTTCTTTGCAGGTGGCCCTGGGATCTGGTTTGGTAGGAGGCAGTGGTTGGGACATTTTATTTTTGAATTTGCATGTGTAAGCTTGTTCTTTGGAAGAATGCTGATACTATTTTTAGTCATTCAACTGGTTACCAAGCATGTGCCAGTGAAGTATTTTGTTGTATTGTGTCCTGACTGCTACCTTAGATGTCTTTATATAACTACATGCTCGTGGTGAAGACACAGCCTAGAGATTTCTGTGACTGCTGGCATTTGGCTATAGTAGGTACAAAGTAAACTCTAAACAAATGGCTTCCTGGTTCTTTCTGTGTAAGAGTTCTTTTGCTATGGACTCACAATCTCCAGTCTTTTATCTTATCAATATTACTGTTTTATTTGCAAGTATCCTTTTAAAATAAAAGGCTGCTTCTTGGACTTGACTTTATAGAACGCTACACGTGCCAAAGCCATTCCAAATCTTACCTCATTTTGAAATGCCTTTGTGACTGGTTTTATTTTTCCTTCCTTTCCCTTATTTTAGATCATTATAACACATTTTATAGGTCAGTGTCAAACAGCAAGACTTCAACAGTGTGGGGACTATTGCTGGAAGTCATGCCAGAACACACAACTGTAATCCACTAAGTTAATGGAAATGCAACATTATGACTGAGATTTTACGTATGTGGAAATCGTGAAAACTCACAAACCCAATTCCTGCAACACAAAGAGAAAAGAGAACTGCCCTCTCTACTACCAGCAGCTGGTCCGCAAGTGGTTAAAGACTCCATTTGTGGAGTAGGAGACCCTTGGTAGTTCATAGTTCAATAAACCATAAACTTTTACATGCATATTAAACACCAGAGGGCTTGCAATCATTTATTATCTAGATCTATTGAATTTGCGTCTATGCCATCAAAAACCAAAGTACAAGACAAAAAGCTGTTTTATTAAAAACTTTACATTTTAATCAGATCAACATCTCCAATGTCCCCAGGAGTGTAGCAACATGGAAGATAAGGTTTTGTAGTCCCATTTGGGCTCACTGGATGCTATGTTTTACAACCACAGTTTTCACCCCCATACAAACCTCACATCTTTTTTGCTAAACAAAGTTAGCAGGGAAAAAACTGTAAAGCAATGGTTCTCAACCTTGGCTTCACTGGAATCATCTGGAAAGTTTTACGAATCCCAATGCTTAGGCTGCATCCAGACCAATTACAGTGGAATCTTTGAGGGTGGTATTCTTTTCAAACTTCTCATGTGAACGTGAGCCCAGGCTGAGGCCCCTGCTGCAAACCTTGCCCTTGGTAGTATTTCTCTTTTCCTTTTCCGTGCCTCCTTTGTACTTTGTTGGGTTTCCCCACTTTCAAATCTGTCTGGGAAACTCCCTGAACTCTAAAATAATGTTTTACTCTGCATAAACTATTTCACAATAACATGAACCCTTAATGTTTTCTTTAAAGGAAAATGATCTCCAAGGAGGGAAAAATGTTTTAAATGGAACACCTGATTTCCAATACCATCACAGGGCCAGTTTTAGAGAGGTCGTGATGTGGATTTTATCTCTTTCTTCAACCTCAAAGCACTTTATGAAAGAAACAGCTTGTTCTGATTCTTTCAAGAAAGCTCAGTTGCTGCGGATATACAGGGGGTACGAACAAAAGCAGTATTTTAAAGTATGTGGGCTCCAACTGCAGATACTTGGATGTCGCATATAGGGGCCTGTTAATTTGCATTCTATAAGCTCCCCAGTGATGCTTATGTAAGCACATTTTGAAAACTATGGAACTAGTGCGTTAAATCTCTGACAGCAGTGCCATCTATACAATATTAGTGATATGGTCTGCCTGTGTCCCCACTCAAATCACATCTTGAACTGTAGTTTTCATAATCCCCATGTGTCATGAGAGGGACCAAGTGGGAGATAATTGAATCATGGGAGTTGTTACTGCATATGCTGTTTTTGTGAGAGTGAGTGAGTTCTTACAAGATCTGATGGTTTTCTAAGAGGCTTTCTTTCCCACCCTTTACTCTGCCCTTCTCCTTCCTGCCACCATGTGAAGAAGGACGTATTTTCTTTCCCTTCTGCCATGATTGTAAATTTCCTGAGGCCTCCCCAGTCATGCTGAACTGAGTCAATTAAGCCTCTTTCCTTTACAAATTACCCAGTCTCTGGTGTGTTTTTATTAGCAGTGTTAGAACAGACTAACAATCAGTTCATACAAAATAAGAAAATTAAAGTGGAAGAAATATTGAGTCCTATGCTAATACAATTAGCAGATGGGAATAAATTTTTATAAAGAGTTAAAATACAACAGAAATACCTATTGTCCCTGAAGTCATTGGGTTTCACTGAAGATAAATGTGTTTGACTGTGTTTTTTGGTGGATACATAAAAGGGTCTTCAAGGGGATTTGTATCATCAAATTCCATGTGCTAAAATTTCATGTTTCTGTGTCAAAAATTCTATGTTTGGCCAGGCATGATGGCTCACACCTGTAATTTCAGTGCCCTGGGAGGCCAAGATGAGAGGATCACTTTGAGTCCAGGAGTTTGAGACCAGCCTGGGCCTGGGTAACACAGTTAAACCCCATCTCTACTAAAAAATGTAAAAAATTAGCCAGGCACAGTGGCACATGCCTATAGACCCCGCTGCTCAGGAGGCTGAGGCAGGAGGATTGCTGAAGTCCAGCAGCTTGAAATTGCAGATTGTGTCACTGCACACCAGCCTGGGTGACAGTGAGAGACTTTGTCTAAAAAAAAAATCTGTGTTTTGATACAGCCTTGGCCACTTTCTGTTTGATCTTGAACAACTTACTCAATCCCTCTGATTATCACTGTCAAATGGGGACCCCAGTGCCTCACAGACTATGTAAAACTGTAATAAGATTATTTATGTGCCTCATACTCTGTGATGCACTGTGCAAGTACTGGCTACCACTAAATTTCCCACTGTCCAGACCCACATCGTCACGTGCACATAGCTCAGAAAAGATCTAGTCTTGCCAAGGTACATATCAAACAGTTTAGTGGCTGGGCTGGGACAGCAATCCAGGACTACTGGCTGTATGCAGTCTTTTTCTCCACTCTCCCCTAACATCTAAATTGAGATGTTTAACTCAAATTTGTATCATATTGAGCAAGGAACTCAGAGCAATGATTTGAATTCTTTATGGGACAGAGAAAAGTAAGATTTAAGTATTTTAAATCCTTCCTTTCTCATGTCTTCTAAAGAGAAGGGAAACTTTTTCAAATGAGGTATCTGACATTTTTCTGCTAAAGAAAGAGGTAATCAGTAGAGAGACTGGGAAGAGCTGAGAAGGCCAAATTGTGCTACAGGAGAGAAGGCTAAGAGCAAAAGCCAAGATGAGAGATAAGGGGAACTAAGCAAAAGAGGGCAAGAAGGATGAGAGAGGAGAGCAGGTGGAGATAGGGGAAGGTGTGGGCACTGCCTAGAGGGTGGAGTTCCTGGAGGGAGAGAGATGTTCAGGGAGGATTATTAGAAAATTTTGCTTTCCAAAGGTATACAACACAGTCTCTTTGTCCTCCCTCCAAGGCACCTTTGGGGATGATCTACATTGCTTTTAAGTGCTTTTAGTGTCCAATTCAGATTTACTTGTATGTTTGATTTTTAGAATGCATTGGTGTATTAAATTTGGCATGAGAAAAGAGTAAAAATTTAAGAATGTTACATCTATTTAGGTAAATATTTTACCACCACTTTTCTCTTTGGGATTTAAAAAAATTATAGAAGTCGAATAAACCACCATTCAAAACAAAATAAACATAAATTCACACACAGTAAAGGCTTGTTAAGTGGGTCAGGACTTGTCTTTATTTCTGAAGCTCCCTGCCCAGGATAAGGGGACAACCCTAGGCTAAACCCTAAGAGCAAACAGAGTCTTGCAATTCCTATTAAATCTGTGGTTCCAGCATGAGGCATTCTGGGACTTCCAGTGCTCATTCAGGGTCACAATTTTCTATAACTGTTCCCATCTCACTGCCTCTCTGCCTCATAACCATCTATACGCTGATTGTTTTTGCATCACTGTTATGGTTTGAGAAACGGTGTCCCTTCCAAAATTTATACTGAAATTTAATTCCTGTTGTGGTGATATTAAGAGGTAAGGCCTGTTTTAGTCTATTCTCATGCCTCTATGAAGAACTAGCTGAGACTGGGTTATTCATAAAGAAAATAGGTTTGACTCAGTTCCACAAGCTGTACAGGAGGCAGGGCTGGGGAAGCCTCAGGAAACTTACAAACATAGCGGAAGCATGGAGGGGAGGCAAGCACATATTCACCTGACAGCAGGAGAGAGAGAGAAGGGGAGGTGCTACACATTTTTGAACAACCAGATCTCATGAGGACTCACTCACTATTATGAGAACAGCAAGGAGGATGTCCGCTCCCATGAACCAATCACCTCCACAAGGTCCTTTCCCCCAACATTAAGGATTACGATTCAACATGAGATTTGGGTGGGACACGGAACCAAACCATATCAGGGCCTTTTGGGAAGTGACTAAGTTGTGAGGGCTCTGCTCTCATGAATGGGTTAAAGCCCTTATGGAAGAGGCTTCAGAGACAATGTGCCCCTTTTGCCCTCTGCCTTCTGCCATGTGAGGAAGCAACAAGAAGCCCTCACCGTACATCAAATGCTGACACCTTGATTCTGAACTTCCCAGCCTCCAGAACTGTGAGAACTGACTTTCTCTTCTTTACAAATTACCTAGTTTCAGGTATTTTGTCATAGCAGCACAAATGAACTAAGACAGAAATTAGTACCAAGGAAGTGGGATGTTGCTTCAATAAATACCTAAAAATGCAGAAGCACTTTTGGAACTTGGTAATGGGTAGAGGCTAGAATGGTTTCAAAGTAAACACCAGAGAAGACCTATATTACCACTAATGGAGCATTCAGGGCAATTCTGGTGAGGGCTCAGAAAAAGAGAGCTACGGAGTGAGCCTCAATGTTGGAGATTATCTAAGATGTGAACAGAAATGTTGGCAGAAATGTAGAAAGTAAAGCCATTCTTATGAAGTCTTAGACAAAAATGAGGAATATCTTATTGAAAGCTGGAAGGAAGGCCATCCTTGTTACAAAGTGACAAAGAACTTGGTTAAATTGTGTCCGTGTCCTACTGCTTTACGAAAGGCAGAATTTAAGAGCTATGAACTAGGATATTTGACAGAAGTAATCTCTAAGCAGAGTGTTCAGGGCACTGCGTGACTTCTCTTAACTGCTTATAGTAAAATGTGAGAAGAGAAAAACAAGTTAAAGATGGAATTTATAATAAAAAGGAAAAGTGAATGTAAACATTTTGGAAAATTCCCAGGTTGACCATGTAAAGAATTAAAAAAAGAGAAAACCAAGGGTGTGGCCAAGTGACCTTTTGATGAGGAGATTAGTGTGGGTAGAAGGAAGCCAGATGTTATTAATTAAGAAAATTGGAAAATGACTCCAAAGGCATTTCAGAAATTATTAATGCTGCCACTCTCATCACAGGCCCATAGCACCAGGACCTTAAAGTCAGGACCCTTTCAAGGGAGGAAGGGACCCAGGGCTTCCTCAAGTCTCTTTTTCCTGCATTCCAGTGCAGCACTCCTCTCCTCACTCTCCCCACACTCTCACACCACTGCTGGAGCTCAAGTGACAGCACAGGCTGTTCCCCTGGGTGAGCACATCTGCAAAACCTGGCAGTGTCCACTCTGCAGGTACTCAGTGCTAACTCTGCAGGTACTCAGTGTGCATGCGCTGTGCAGGCATGGCTACTTCCACCTAGATTTCATAGGATGCTTCAGAGTCTCAAGGCCCTGGCAGAGAATTGCCACAGGGTCAGAGGCATGTGAACCAGAGCAACTCCATCTTGAATAGGAGCTATGGGGCTGCATTCCCAGATAGTTAAGTCATTCTAAGTCACAGAATGAGATAGGAGGTAAGCACAAGATACAGGTCATAAAGACCTTGGTGATAAAACAATTTGCAGTAAAGAAGCTGGCTAAAACTCACAAACCCAAGATGGCAAGACAGTGATGTCTGCTTGTTCTCACTGCTATACTCCCACCAGTGCCATGACAGTTTACAGATGCCGTGGCAGTGAACCCCCACAAGGGCAATGCCTCATTATATTGTATCGAGCAGGGCTACTCCTGAGACACTAGAACTATCATGCAACTCCTCTCTGAAGAGAGCCACAGACACTGAATGCCAGCCCATGAGAGCTGCAGTATGGGCTGTACCCAGTAATGCCATGGAGGTGGGGTCCCTGAAGCCTTGGAGACTCAAACTTCACCCTAGTGTGTCTGGAAAGAGTGATCTGGAGTCAATGAAGATTGTCCTCAAGCTTCCAAATTTAATGTGTGCCTTGTTGGATTTTGGACTTACCTGGGAGCTATTACTCCTTTCTTTTTGCATATTTTTCCCTTTTGGAATGGGAATGTCTATCCTATGTCTATCCCATCATTGTATTTTGGAAGCACATATTGTTGCATTTCACAGGCTCACTGCTGGGGAGTAATTTGCTTCAGGATGAAGAGCACCTTGAATCTCACCCATATCTGATTTAGATGAGATTCTGGAGTTTACACATTTGAGTTGTTACTGGAAACAGTTAAGACTTTGGAGGCTATTTGAATGGAATGAATGGACTTTGTAGGTAGAAGGCTATGGATTTTTGGGGGGCCAGGGGTGGAATGCCACGGTTTGAATGATGACATCACCTCCAAAATTTATGTTCAAACTCAATCCACATTGTGATGGTATTTAGAGGTAGGACCTTTGGAAATTAATTAAATCATAAAGACTGTACCATCATGAATAGATTAATGCCCTTATAAAGAGGCTTTGGAGTGAATGTGCCCTTTTCCTGCCCTCTGTCTTCTGCCATGTGAGTGAGGCTGCTGCAAGAGGGCCCTCACCAGAACCTAATGTCAGCACCTCAATCGCGGCCTCCTCTGACTCCAGAAGTGCAAAAATTCATTTCTAGTCTCTATAGATTACCAGGCTCACAATTCTGTTATAGCAGCAAAAGCAAACTACAAACATCAGTCCATTTTTAATCTGCATCATACTACAGTTTTCGTCTGTACCCAGTCTCTTTGGTTCCTGATCCTTGGCCCAGTTTCCCATTTATAATATATAGTTTGTACCAGTTTCTCAAACTTGATTCCCACCTTCATCCCAAGGACTGACTTCTGGCTTTCACTCTTCTTTGTGGTTCCTGTGTGCTTCTTTGACTTCCTTGCTCTCAGATGTTTCTGGCAACACTTTCCAACATTCCAACTCCCCACCAGACCTCAGTTCCAAGACCAAGACCCAGAAGTTAGCTTACAGCTCTTGTTATTCTCACTCCTCCCCCAAAGCACCTAGGAAAAGGTCAATGTCCCTTTGAAAACAAGGCTGCAGGGTATTGTATTCCTTGTCCATACATTAATATCTCAAGGACTAGACTTGCATGTTAAATGTAGGTATCTATACACATGGCTGATATAACCATTATCTGTTGTAGTCCTGAGGCAGTAATGAGTAAACACACACACACACTCCAGAAAACTACTCCTGCACCTCTGCACTTAAGTATGTGTGTGCGTTCGTGTTAGTGCACAACTCGATCTAGACCTCTACATTTGGTATTTATTAATTTTTAAGAGAATTTAATTAGAAAACAACACATGTGTTCTATGCTATTTTCATTTGTTGATAAATTCTTTAATTCTTAACCAATTTTATTCAAGCTTAGCAAAGAAGAACGAGGATGCATTTTGTATCCTTAAAACCCCATCTGTTTTCTCATGTATTGAAATAGAAAAGAAAAAGAAGAGGAAAGCCTCATGTCAATTACACCATTTTTCCCACGAGATGATCTCAGAGGTCACGTGCTTTTCACCATTATTTCCAGGGTGCCTTCTGAGGGCACAAAAGTCATGCAATTGGGCTCCAAAGCTAATTTGAGCAAAATTATTTATAGTCTGAATAAAATATTTTTATAGATTTAAGTAGCATCAAAAATCAACAGCAAAACAGCTGTATTTGTGTGAGAAATAAGAAGTGAGTCTACAGAACTGTTTCATGGATGCTCTTGACTACCTTTTAAAATCAGCACATTTTCACCATTAGCACAGCTACGTTCTTTTCTTAGACACCCAGCGCCACATTTCAGCTTTGCGCCTTCACTAGGGAACACATGAGGGGGATGCAGAAGAGAGATAATTGCAAAAACATGGCACTTTATGCTTCAGTTGCCAGCTTTTCCCACCCCAAATAATACACTGGAATTTCAAGTCATGTGTACTTCTTTGTGAAGAAAGCATAGAATTATTTTGAAGGCAAATGAATAAAGAAAAAGTGATTTGTTTGAAGGGAGAAAACAGCTACTTTTTCCTGTTGTCAGGATTATCAAACTTTTTGTTTTTAACTGCTTTTATCCCCATATGAGAGAAAGAGAATTCAAAATGAATTCATTCAAGTCAAGTGAGCTTATTTTGTGGAAGATGGATATTAATATTTCATTTTTGAGTCTCTGTCATTCACTCTGTCAGGTGTGGCCAGGCAAGGTTGCTGAAACCCACTCATCCCCACTCTGGTCTCACTTCCCCTCCTTGGATAACAGTCACAGCAGCCATATACCATGTGCTGAGAGTCATATTTTCCACCAGCAGCATTTTGCTATTTGGAAAGTCCTCAAGCAATTGTGCCAGCTGCCTTGGAGTTGCCTGCAATATGGCTCATGTGTTTCTCACAGAGGATCTGGGAAGCTTTGTTAGTCTCAGGGGCATTTATTAAATGTTTCCAACAAAGGCAAGTTACCTTTGTCAAATCTGTTTCTTAACATGGTCTTGAGTTACTCTGCATTTTGGGATGGCGCAATAATTCTGTGATGATAAATGAGAATTGGATTCGGAAACTAGGCACCAGTTGTTCCTATCTCTGTCTTTTTCTTGAGAAGGAGCTCTGTGTTGTGTAATTCAGTTTTCATATGTGGCTCTTCTGGCACCTGTTTTTACATTAGGATATAGAGTACACAGAAATTTGTTGCTTGCTTAGAAATTTCTTATGTTCACAAGTTGATTGCTTCTCAATCTGTGGCTCAATGGATGGATTTGAAGTGTGAAAATAGTTAAAAACATTTCTAAACATTTAGTTTTATTGTTTTGTTTCATTAGTTCAATGTTTACAAAAATAAATGGTTTTTAAAACATCTCTGAAAAGTCCAGTGGAAAACAGAAAGTATGGAGGAGGAAATGACCCTTTCTAGCAGAGGGTGGATGCAGGCGCTCAATCCTCACATTATTTTCTTTGGTTCCATTCATCAGTGCTCTGCAGAAGTGGCCCCTAGAGAAAAGTTTCTCTGCACATGTCTTGGTGGTAGTGTGGAGGCTCAGCTAAGGTGCACCGAATCTTCAGGGTCCTGAGAAAAATAATGAGAACCTCTTTACCACTTGGCTAAAAATTTATTCTCCAGGAAGAATCTAAACATTGGGAAAACAAGTTAATTAATAGCAGGCAATGAAAGCTTCCTCCAGGTCGGTATTTAGTTACTGAAATCAGTCCCTGAGCTATCCTGAAAACTCTGGAAGGGATGAACAGGGGACTGATTCAAGTTTCTATCATTTTTGGCATGATCTCCCACAAACCTATCAAGGAATTTCCCTTTAATCAAATGTTCATATAAAGCATAACAAATAAAAAAACTTCAAAGAAAATCAACAGGGAAAAATTTACAAAGAATTATCAAGACTGTTTGGTGTATTATTGGTGAGTGGGATGCATGATCTGTGTAGGGAGTAGGACTTATCAGAGAGAACCTATTAATCAGTTCCATTTGGTCAATAGCTATGACTGCTCAAAATGCTGAGGTACCATCCCAACCACCTGCAACAAAGCCTGAGGCCAAGAGGTGGCCAGATTGCCCAAGTGCGCAGTGACTTCAATGTAGGAGGTACGTTGTATTGTACCTGGGACAGTGGAATGCAGAGAAGATCTCTATTAGAGATGTCCTCTATCTTTCCTAATTCATCAGTGATTTTCTCAATTAGATAACTGGTTTTCCTCTGCTGATATTTGCAAGTTTTAAGCAATTAGTCTCAATATTTGCATGGACTTTTATTTATCTTAGAGGAAGGTGATCTTGTTGCTAACTGGAAAAAAAAGTGTGTCTTTGAAATTGTTTTCTAGTCCTTTTCCACTTGTTTCCCTAGGCACTGACTGAAGACAAAAGAAACTTCTCCAGTGGATGAAGTTTGTCCACTGGCATCCACGGCAATGATGTCCTTGCTTCCCAGAGCGTACACATTCTTTGCTGGTGAGTGAAAAACTGGGTTGTGGCATCCTTCCTCCCGCCTCACATGAAGACACATTCCTTCTGTTCTCTAAATAACCTCGAAACAGGCTAAGCTTTCCAGAGCTCATTTATAGAAATCCTCAGTTTATGCAAACGCACTATCATGCAGAAGAATTAAAAAGGAGAACCAGAATTTAGAAATAGTAGTATAAGGGAAGAGCTCGGTGAGGACCACCCTGAAGATGGAGAAAAGATCCAAAGTCTGTTTCCAATTACAAGCTTCTCGGAGGAGAAGAATATTTAAAGAAATTCAAAATCAGGTGAGGATGGAGAGGTCATCTGTGTTGAAGAGGGGCAGGGCAGCCTGGCTTGTGGCGAGTTGTAAACCTTGATTATAACTAAAATGAGGTAAGTTTTTATGCAAATAAAGAGCAATGTGTCTTTGGGTATTGCGACTACAGCTGGGCAGACAGAATGGGAAAAGAGAGAAAGGCTTTGCTTAGAATGAAGGAGAGGGTCAGAGCAGTGTTATTAAAACATTTCCAGTAGGAAATCCTGGCTTTATGTCTGAACTGTACCAGGTTGTAGTTACTTTGGGTGATTCATTTCAACTCTGGTGGTCATAGCTTAGTTATCTTTAAGTGGTGGTATTAGCCAGTGTAGCCAGTGATTCTCAAATTTTTTTGATCTAAGGATGGCTTGACACTCTTTTTTGTGTGTGTGACGGAGTCTCACTCTATCACCCAGCCTGGAGTGCAATGGTATGTTCTTGGCTCACTGCAAGTTCTGCCTCCCGGGTTCAAGCAGTTCTCCTGCCTCAGCCTCCTGAGTACCAGGGATTACAGGCACCTGCCACTACGCCTAGCTAATTTTTGTATTTTTAGTAGATACTAGGGTTCATCATGTTGGCCAGGCTGGTCTCAAACTCCTGACCTCAGATGATCCACCCGCCCTGGCCTCCCAAAGTGCTGGGATTACAGGTGTGAGCCACCACACCCAGCTGGCTTCACACTCAAAAAAAACTGTTGAGATGCCAAAGAGTTTTTGTTTATGTGGAATCTATGTGTTGATAACTATCATATTAGAAATTAAAATGATAAATTTAAACAAAATATTCATTAGTTTATTTATAATAACAGTTATAAGCTCTTTTCATAGTAACATAAAGTATATTTATGAAAATTAACTATATTTTTCAGAACAAAAAAGTTTGGTGAAAAGAGTAATGTTGTTTTGCATTTTTGCAAATCTCTCTAATGCAGCTAGATTCTCATATCTGCTTCTGTAGACTGTGTGTTACAATATCACACATCTGGTAGACTCTGAAAAACACTGTATATGTATGAGGTAAAGAATGAATAAATGAAATAATAGCTAAGTATTATGAAAATAGTTGGGACTTGCAGACTCCTAGAAAGGGTCTTGGGAATGGGAAAGCTTATGTTTACATTCCCAAGGCATAATAATATCACTCTGTTTTTTGCATGTAAGATACTCACAATGTCTTTGTCCATTACTCACCTATTCCTTTATCTATGATCTTCAGACCCTTGGCAAAGTGGGAAGATATCTTAGACTCCTAAACTTCCCCCTCTATCCTCCTTCATTCTTTAAATAATGCAGTGGAATGTTCTCAGGACACTTCAGGCAACTCTGTGCCTCAATATCACCTGGTACCACCCTATACCTTTCTCATTCTGGAAGCTAGTTCCTCAGAACAGACAGGGAGAAGAGATAACTCTGACCTGACTTCTGCAATGCCCTTGAACTGAGGGCATTATTTCATCACTTTACCCTGTCCCTAATGTAATGGAATAAGCATGGGCTTTTGAATCAGATGGGATGGGACTGAATTCCAATTACATGATTTCTGTGGCCGTGGGCACATTGATTAATACCTTCGATACCCATTTTTCTTGTTTGTAAGAGGTTAATACATATATGGTTGTATAAGGATTAAATGTGATACTATATGCAGTGCTTGTAAGATTCATGGAAGCACTTAAAAATCATAATTGTTATTATTAGAAAAGAGTATTATAATTATTCAGAAACCCTGGAGAATAAATAATAAAGAGAACTATTTGAGAAGGACATACTTCCCACTGTTCATTTGTCCTTGTGTAAAAACTTCCAGTAGATCAGTGGTACTTAATCATATTTGGTTTTAGGAGCCCTTTACATTCCCAAAAATTCTTAAAACCAAAAAGAGCTCTTGTTAGTATGGGTTCAATCTACTAACATTTACCATAATACAATTTTTCCTTTTTGATTTTTAAATTAATATATGATTTAAATACAGTAAATTTTGCCCTTCTAAGTTTTATAATTAAGTCTATGATCTGTTTTCAAGTTAATCTGGTAGAGTACAAAATATAAATAGAAGTTCATTTACACAGAGACAGGGTATCAGAAATGTTCAGACAGTTCCCTCAAGTCTTCAGCTGAGTATTAATGAGCATATGCATAAAAGAATACAACACTGAGAAAGAATTACCTGAATGGAACACCCAGAACCATTTAAGAAAGAGACTCACACCTGGCTGGCAATAGTTTGTGTTCCCATGAGTCAAAGTGGAAAAAAAGTTCTGTAATATGTAGGCATTGGGTAGTCAGAAGTATGTAGCTGCAGTACCAAGGAAAAAGTAACTCTAGACTAAAAGCTCCTTTGATCTCCCTTAAAAAAAGATGAAAAGTGCACCACAAAAGGTCTAAGCTACTTACAAGAAACTTAACTACATCCTAGAAAAAAAACATAAAAATATTTTAAGTTACATTAGAATATCCAGTACCCAAGAAGATAAAATTCACAACGTTTGCATCTAATCAAAAATGACTAGGCATACAATGAAATGGTATGATATGATTTATACTGAAAATGACAGCATATTTCTCATCAAAAATAATGCAACTTAGAATTATGTGCTGTGATAAAAATACATCTTTTAAAATGAAGACAAAATTAATACTTTTGCAGACATTCAAAAACTGAAAATATTCATCATTAGCATACCTGCATTGCAGGAAATGTTAAAGTCCATCAGGCAGAGGGAAAATAATACCAGAGAGAATTATGTATCTACATGTGGAAATGAAGGGCACTGTATATGATTCTTTGCAACTGCTTCTGAGGACTAAGTCATAAATTCTTTGCCAAGGCCAATTTCTAGAAACATATTTCCTAGGTTTTGCTCTAGGATTTTCATAGTTTGATGTCTTACGTTTAAGCCTTTAATCCATCTTGAGTTAATTTCTGCATTTGTAGGGGTTCGGTTTCATTTTTCTGGTAGCTCATTTTCCCAGAACCATTTATTGACTAGGGGGTTCTTTCTTTATTGCTTTTTTGGGGGGTTGATTTTGTCAAAGATCAGATGGCTGTAGGCACATGGCTTTATTTTTGGGTTCTTTATTCTGTTTCATTAATCTACCAGTCTATTTTATATCAGTGCCATGCTGTTTTGGTTACTGTAGCCTTACAGTATAGTTTGAAATTTGACAATGTGAAGCCCTTGACTCCGTTCTTTTTGTTTAGGATTTCTTTGTCTATTCATGCTTCTTTTTGGTTCCATATTAATTTTAGAATCATTTTTTTTTAATTCTGTGAAAAAAGGACCTAGGTAATTTGATAGTAATAGCATTGAAACTGTAGATTGCTTTGGGCAGTATGGTCATTTTAAGGATATTAATTCTTCTATGAGCAGAATGTTTTTCCATTTTTTGGTGTCATCTATGATTTCTGTCAGCAGGGTTTTATAGTTATCTTTGCAAAGATCTTTTGACTCCTTGGTTAGCTATATGAGGTATTTTATTTTTTTGTGGCTCTTGTAAATGGGATTATGTCCTTGATTTGGCTCGCAGCCTATATATTGTTGGTGTATAGAAAAGCCAATTTTTGTATGTTGATTTTGTATCTTGAAATGTTACTAAAGTTGTTTATCAGGTCTAAGTGCCCTTTGGTGGATGGAGGCTTTAGTTTTTTCTAGGTAAAGATTCATATCATCAACAAAAAGAGATAATTTGACTCCCTCTTTTCCTATTTAGATGGCTTTTATTTCTTTCTCTTGCCTGATTGCTCTGACTAGGATTTCCAGTGCTATGTTGAATAGGAGTGGTGAGAGTGGACATTCTTGTCTTGTTCCATGTATTAGGGGAACAAAACAAGAATGTCTGTGGATCTGTCATCAATGGCTCTTATTATATTGAGGTATGTTCCCTTGATGCCTAATTTGTTGAGGTTTTTTTCTTTTTTTAATCATAAAGGTTGTTGAATTTTTGTTGAATACTTTTTGACATCTATTGAGTTGATCATATGTGTTTTGTTTTTATTTGTGTTTATGTTGTGAATCACATTTATTGAGTTGTGTATTTTGAGCCAAATTGCACTCAGGAATGAAGCCTACTTGATCATGGTGAAATAGCTTTTTGATATGCTGCTGGATTTGATTTGCTTGTATTTTGTGGAGGATTTTTAAATATATGTTCATTAAGATTACTGGCCTGTAGTTTTCTTCTTTTTTTGGTGTCTCTTTCACTGATTTTGGTATTAGGATGATACCAGTTTCATAGAATGGGTTGGGGAGTGATATGGTTTGGCTGTGTCCTAACACAAATCTCACCTTGAACTGTAGCTCCCATAATTTCCATGTGTTGTGGGAGGAACCCAGTGGGAGATAACTGAATCATGGGGTAGTTTACCCCATACTGTTCTCTTGGTAGTACATAAGTCTCACGAGATCTGATGATTTCATAAGGCAAAACCCGTTTTGCTTGGTTTCTCATTCTCTCTCATTACTGCCACCATGTAAGACATGCCTTTCATCTTCTGCCATGATTGTGAGGTCTCTCCAGCCACGTGAAACTGTGAGTCTGCTGTGAGTCTGTTAAACATCTTTTTCTTTATAAATTACCCAGTCTCAGGTGTGTCTTTATCAGCAGTGTGAAAATAGACTAATACAGAGAGGAATCCTTCCTCATTGATTTTTTGGAATAATTTCAGTAGGCTTAACATTGGTTTTTCTTTCTTTCTTTTTCTTTCTTTCTTTCTTTCTTTCTTTTTCTTTCTTTCTTTCTTTCTTTCTTTCTTCTTTGTTTTTTCTTTCTTTCTTTCTTTTTCTTTTTCTTTTTTACAGCTTATAACACCACTTTTACTAGAAAAGTTATACATAACATAGCATCAACTATTTTCAAGAACAATATTAAACCTGATAGGC
Organism: Cheracebus regulus; assembly: GCA_963574635.1. Classification (NCBI taxonomy): domain Eukaryota; kingdom Metazoa; phylum Chordata; class Mammalia; order Primates; family Pitheciidae; genus Cheracebus; species Cheracebus regulus. Next base: position 134,071 of record CAUYQU010045366.1, on the reverse strand, counting down.
AACAAAAACCAGAATAACAAAATGTGTAACAAGAAACTAATGACCTTTCTAAAATCAAACATTCAATTATCTACAATGTCTTTTTGCAAATGGGGAAAACTCCTTGGTTTACAGGCACATCACATTGAAAATAAAGCTAGTACTGGCTTTTCTTTGTGCTGGTAGAATTTGCCTATTAATCTATCTTATCCAGAGCTTTTCTGTTTGGTAGTTTTTTTTTTATTATTACTGATTCAATTTCATAACCATTTTTAATCTGTTTAGGGTTTTAATTTTTTCCTATTCCATCATGTGAGGCTGTGTGTTTCCATGATTTCCATTTTCTCTAGATTTTCTGGCTTGTGCACATAGAGGTATTCATAATAGTGTCTGAGGACCTTTTGAATTTCTCTGGGGTCATTTGTAATCTGTTCTTTGTCATTTCTGGTTGTATGCCTTTGGATCTTCTCTCTTTTTTTCTTTGTTAATCTAGCTAGTAAGCTATCAATCTTGTTTTTCCTTTCAAATAACTTTTATTTGGTTGATCCTTTGTATGATTTTTTGAGTCTTGATTTTGTTTTGTTTGACTCTGATTTTAGTTATTTCTTTTCTTCTGCTAGCTTTGAGATTAGTTTATTCTTGCTTTCCTAGTTCCTTACATATGATATTAGGCTGTTAATGTGATATTTTTCTATATTCTTGATGTAGGTTTTTAGCTTTATAAACTTTCCTCTTAACACTGCTTTTGATGCATACTAGAGATTTTGGTATGTAGTGTCTCTGTTTTCATTTATTTCAAAGAATTTTTAAATTTCTGCCTTAATTTTTGTATACCCAAAAGTCATTCAGGAGCAAGTTGTTTAGTTTCCATGTAATTGTGTGACTTTGAGAATTCCTTCATTGTTGATTTCTGTTTTAATTCCCCTGTGGCTGGAGAATATGCTTGTTATAATTTCAATTTTTTTAATTTATTGAGACTTGTTTTATGAATGAACATGTGGTTGATCTTAAGATGTGTTTTATGTGCAGATAAGAATAATTTGTATTCTATGGTTGATGGGTGGAATATTCTATATATAGTTATATGATCCTATTGGTTAAGTGTTCAATTTTTAAGTCCAGAATTACTTTGTTAGTTTTCTGACTTGATGATCTGTCCAATGCCGTCAGTGGGGTATTGAAGTTCCTCAGTGTTATTGTGTGGCTATCTAAGTTTCTTCCTAGGTTTAGAATTAATTGTTTTGTGAACCCATTGGATGTTTAATGCATCCAATGTTGGGTGCATATATACTTAGGATAAGTAAGTCTTCTTGTTGAATTGAATTCTTTATCATTGTGTAATGCCCTTGTTTTTTTGTTTTTGTTTTTGTTTTCCATTGTTGGTTTAAAGTGTGTTTTATCTAATGCAAGAATAGTAACTCTTAGGCTTTTTTGTTTTCCATTTACGTGGCAGATCTTTCTTCATCTCTTTACTTTGAACTTTTGGGTATCATTGCATGTGAGATGGGTCTCTTGAAGACAGTAGAAGATTCTGTCTTGGTTTATTTTAATCCAATTTGCCACTTTGTGTCTTAAGTGGTGTGTTTAGACTGTTCATATTCAAGATTAATATGTATATGTGTGGTTTTGTTCCTGTCATGGTGTTGTTACATTGTTGCTTTGTAGACTTGATCATGGCAGAAGGCGAAGGACATCTTAAATGTTGGTAGGCAAGAGAGCCTGAGCAGGGGAACTGCCCTTTATAAAACCATCAGATCTCATAAGACTTATTCACTATCAGGAGAACAGCATGGGCAAAACCACCCCATGATTCAATTATCTCCCACTGGGTCCTTTCCACAATATATGGGGATTATGGGAGTTACAGTTTAAGATGAGATTTGGGTGGGGACACAGCCAAACCATGTCAGATGGAATGAGGGAAATAGGAAATCACCATTAGAATACCATAATAATAATTACTTTAAGCAGCCCACCAACAAATGCTAAAATTAGTGGGCAAAAGTTTAAGGAGAAATAAGATTTTGCATAGACCAAATTTTTATTAATTACAAAGTGAAAAGTTGTAATTTACTATGGAGAAACCTGGTAGACACAACCTTAACCAGATGATTAAATTTATTATCGCCAGTGTCAAGACATATTGATACCACATATTCCCGAATAAAGACACATCACCTCTGTGGCATTCTCTTCCCATATCTGTAACTTTAATCTAATCATGAGAAAATATGAGAGAAAACCAAGTTGAGGGCTGTTCTACAAAATCTCTTACCAGTACTATTTTAAAATGTCAAGATCATGTAGGACAAGTAAAACTGACTATCAGATCAATAATACTAAAGAGATATGACTACTAAATGCAATGTAGTACCCTGGACTAGATCCTGGATCAGAGTAAATATGTTAATGTAAAATCTTGTGAAATCCAAATAAATTCTGTAGTTTGGTTAGTAGTATTATAACAATGCTGATTCCTTAGATTTGGTAGCTGCATTATGATTATATGAAATGTTGACAGAGTAAACTGGGTGAAGGGTATACTGGAAGTGTTTGTGCTATCTTTGTAAGTCTTCCATAAGCTTAAAATGATGTCCAAAACTGGCTGGGCATGGTGGCTCATACCTGTAATCCCTGCACTTTGGGAGACTGAGACAGGTGGATCATGAGGTCAGGAGTTAGAGGCCAGCCTGGCCAACATGGTGAAACTCTGTCTCTACTAAAAATACAAAAATTATCCAGGCGTGGTCGTGGGTGCCTGTAATCCTAGCTACTCAGGAGGCTGAGGCAGGAGAATCTCTTGAACCCAGGAAGCAGAGGTTGCAGTGAGCAAAGACTGAACAATTGCACTCCACCCTGGGAAACAGAGTGAGAATCATTCTCAAAAACAAAACAAAACAAAACAAAACAAAACAAAACAAAAACACCTGATGTCCAAAACTAAAAGCTTTGAAATAGTTCAAGAAACAACCTAGTGAGAAAAGTGGCATTGTTTTACATTTTTGAAAATCGATTTAATGAAGGTCCTTAATGGGAATCAGATGGATTCTGAATTTTACAACCTGTTACAATATTATGTGTCATATAGCCTCTGGAAACCCAACTGTATATTTGTAAGAAAATGAGAGTAAAAAAGGCAATGGTGTCATTATAAACGTAGTTTTGACTTCGTGGATTCCTGGAAAGGTTTTATGGGTCCCTAGGCCCTGTAACCCATTTGAGAACCAGTGAATTAGAGTAACACTCTTGAGCTCTCTTTTCCATTTAGGGTGATTACTGAGTTCTGGAGACAGACTGGGCTTCTGCTTTCTTTTGGGGGAGGTGTCTGCCTACAGAAAATTTACGTTCTGGAATGAGTATTCAATTTGGAACAATGCTATCAAGCCCAATTTTGGCTACATCTAACTATTACTACATCTAACTACATCAAATACATCTATTTGTATTGAACAAATAGCTTTGTTACTATTAAATTAGACCTACTGATCTCTATCCACAAGAGTCCTGCTGTATATCTTGGTTAGTTCAGAGCTTGGCCTGGGATCAGGGGTGTTATTTTCCCCCTACATCCATGATATGAGTTTGTGTGATTCACAATGGAAGGATAAAAGAGGACAACGTGGCAATAAATAGGGAGTGATGAGAAAAATTGTCCAGAGTAAAGTATCAGATTCACCAGGGAAATCCATGGACCCTTTCTCTGCGCTCACTCCAGCCCAAAGTAGGAGCTCTTCTTTGTGTGATATTTGCAATACTAGATTTACTTATGTTCAAAAGCATTAATAATAATGTAAATGATAATTGTATGTGTCTGGTTATAAATCTTTTCTTTCTCCCATGACAAAAGCTTGGCCACTTACTTTTATCTGAAGTTCATAGTTATCTTTCTCTCAAACTAAATTCTGGGGAACGATTGATAAGCCATTTCAATATGGCATCCTGTGAGAAATAAAGCTGTGGAAACTCAGACATTCAGCCCCTTCGAAACTCAGAAGACAGCTGCTACCCACACAGTCACTCAATAATCGTGTTTCCAAATCTTGCTTTGTAGCTGAACTTTTAAAGTACCTCTAGAGTTACGCTTGTACAATCTATTTCTGTTTTACTATAATTCCTATTTAATTTGTACTTCACTAATCCAGAATTTTGCATAAACACCACTCCAATGATTCCTGTTGAATAGAATATTGAAAATCATTTCCTTATTGAAAATGTTTTGGGTTATTAAGAATAAAATATTCTATTTTCAGAGCAGTTGTTACATTTTCCAAACTAAGGAGGTGAAATAGTAAAGATTCTTTTAGCTTGCCTTTTGTTTTCAGAACTAGCAGGTTCCTGTAATATAAAGGTCTTTGGGGTTTTTAGTGCAAGCCTATTGAAAACTGTCATTTCTTTCACTTCATTTCCCTTATAAATAATACTATTTTACATGTTCTATGTAAAAGAAAAATATTTCTTTAAAAATTATTCTATAAATTCCTTATAATCTACCCTTGTGTGTAGTGATGACCTTTTCCTACAAAAGAAAAATGTGTGTAAATGCTGCTTTAAGTTAATTACAAATGTTACTGACATGAACAACTCAGGGCACAGTTAGAAAATATATTCATATGGCCAAGCGTGATGATTCACACCTGTAATCCCAGCACTTTGGGAGGCCGAGGTGGACAAACCACGAGGTCAGGAGTTCAAGACCACCCTGGCCAACATGGTGAAACCACATCTCTACGAAAAATACAAAAAATTAGCTGGGTGTGGTGGCAGGCATCTGTAATCCCAGCTACTCAGGAGGCTGAGGCAGGAGAATCTCTTGAACCCGGGAGGCGGAGGTTGTGGTGAGCTGAGATTGCACCACTGCACTGCAGCCCAGATGAGAGTGTAGACTCTGTCTCAAAAAAAAAAAGAAAAAGAAAAGGCAAATATATTCATATAACCCTGATTTTGGTAAACATTATTTCTATGTACTTATTTCTGAGGCACTGGGTTTTTTATATAGTCATCTATTTTGAGGTATTTAAAACACTTTTTAGTTTTGTGCTAGTTGCAAAAACTGACATTTTAGCATAAACTATCACTTTTACTTGCAGAGTTGGGTGTAAAAAATATGAAGATTTTATATCCAACATCAAGATACTTTTGTATACCTTTCCACACATTTCAAATTTGTGAAGTTTAAGAGGACTTCAGAAGTGATCAGTATCATTTTACAAATTACTTGGAACGTGTGTTAATCAGTCATCTTCCTTTGTCAAGCTGATTCTGAAATTTATGGAATGTAACTACACACCAAATTTTAAGTGACTGCATATGCTAGTTTCTAAATATTTATGAGGGTTCTTTCCATTTTAGCATTTTGGGTGCTAGCAAATAGTCTATTCCTAATACCAGATTCCTAAGCACAACATTGTTTCATTATCGGAAAATAACATATTTTGGGGGCTGTAAATACTCTGTGAGAACAAATGAGTTTTCTAAAAGAGACTACTGACCATGTGATAAAATATGGCATCTTAATACACTTGTTTACTTGTTGATCAAAAACATACTCAAAGGTTAAACAACTTGAGTGAGTAATAGGCAACGGAGGTTGACCATTTAAAAAGAGGAACAATGAGCATGAAAAATCAAGATGCTTTAATTTCATAGACAACATGAATTAAAAGTGAGCCACTGCCATTCTGCTTTCATTTAAATAAATCAAATAAATGTTTTCATTGTCTCAAAAAACTAGTTTTTTCAATAACATTCATGATGTATTTTTCTTGGTTTGTGTGCCTATTTGGAAAAGCATCACCAAGAGAGTTGTTGGTTATGAAAAATACAATTCCCTTAGCCATCTACTGGGCTACATAATGTGGTGAAAAACAAGTTTCTCAAAGATAAATTGTTATTGATCATTAAAAACATATAGTACTTCTCCTTAGACAGCCTAAGTTTATCTGATATGTTTGTATTCCAGGTTGAAATTAGAAAAGTGACTGATGACAGGGAAACAGGATAAGATCTATTTTCACACAAGATTTGTTATTCAAGTTAGCTTCAGAACTATTAACAAATATTTCCAAGAGCAGTTTTCATCAGCTTAGATTGGACCAAGAATTATGATCACAGACCACAGACCCTCTGCCATCCCAGCTGGCGTCTCCCATCAAGTAGTGCAATGGAGCTATCAAATTTTTTATTTTATTATTTTTTCTTTATTTCTTCTAAAAAAAAAAAGACACATACACAGAACATGCAGGTTTGTTACATAGGTATACATGTGCATGGTGGTTTGCTGTACCTTTGACCCCTCCTTTAAGTTCTCTCCTTCAACTCCCACTCTCCAACAGGCTCTGATGTGTGTTGTTCCCCTCCCTGTTCTATGTGTTCTCAAGGTTCAACTCCCACTTATGAGTGAGAACTTGCAGTGTTTGGTTTTCTGTTCCTGTGTTAGTTTGCTGAGCATGATGGCTTCCGGCTTCATCCATATCCCTGCAAAGGACATGATCTCATTCTTTTTTATGGCTGCATAGTATTCCATGGTGTATATGTACCACATTTCTTTATCTAGTCTATCATTGCTGGGCATTTGGGTTGGTTCCATGTCTGTACATGTAAATAGTGCATGTGTCTTTATAGTAGAACGATTTACATTCTTTTGGGTGGGGGGCTATCAAATTTTGCATTAGGACTAGGTGGCCAGAGAACATAGCTGCTCAGTTGCTCCTTCATTCATATTCACTTTCCATTCTCCCCCACACTCACTTTCAACCTCATCCTCACCAAAGGATGATAAAGCAAATGCCTACAATTGCAAGTGAGTGAGCGAGCAAGTCGAACGGATGAAAGAAGACCTATAGGAAGCTAAGCAGAAGCATGTGCTACAATAGGGAGGTGCCTACTTCACTTGGGACAAAGCCAGAAGCTTCCTTTCACCTTTTTGGTACCATTTCAAGCCTAGTTGAAAATAAACGTGAGCAGTGAAATGGGTGACCTTGAGCACAAGCTTATGAATAATGACAGTAAAAAAGGAATTGTAACCAGACGCGGAGTCTCACACCTGTAATCTCATCACTTTGGGAGGCCGAGGTGGGGGGATCACGAGGTCAGGAATTAGAGAACCAGGCTGACCAACATGGTGGTGTTTGGTCGGTTTTAGTAGAAAAACATGAGTTTTAGTAGAAAACCCGTCTCTACTAAAAATACAAAATTAGGCAGGTGTGGTGGTGCACACCTATGATCCCAGCTACTCAGGAGGCTGAGGCAGGAGGTTCCTTGAACCCAGGAGGCCGAGGTTGCAGTGAGCTGAGATAGCGCCACTGCACTCCAGCCTAGGCAACACAGTGAGACTCTGTCTCAAAAAAAAAAAAAAAGGAATTGTAAATATTTCACAGAAACACAGGTTGCAGTCCCTTGAGGCTCTGAGAAAGTAAACAAGGAAGCTGACACATGATGGCGTATCTTGAGAGCACACTGAAAGAATTTGTAGACACTTGTGATAGGAAGCTTTTTGGGGAATGTTCATTGTTTTTCCCTCCACACAGAAGCAGTGGGAGACAGAGTTTGGATTTCCAAGTATTCCAGAACCTGGGGAGGGTCACAGCTGCTGCTGTTGCTGGAGAAGTCTGCAGTGTTAAGAGCAATAAAGGCAGCAAACATAAAACCTAAAATAAGCATTTGCCTTCTGTTCCTCAGCCATCGAACTATGGAAGGCTCTTGGACTTCCTCCTTACTAAACAGTGGGGCTGACCTGCCTTCACTGTCATTTTTATCCTTGATTTATCTGTCTTCTATTTCAACTGAATTTTTAAATGAACCCCTTAGAGATAGTATCTTTGTATCTGACTAATTATTAGATGAGGTTTAAATAGATCGAGTATGATCAACTTCATTTGAACACATGAAAGTGGTGACGATTTTCTTCTCCTTCAGTTAGTTCATGTCATCCTGTTTCTCTAGTGATAAAATGTGAAAGATTCCAAAAGTTGTAAAAGAAGGGAAAACAGGAATACAGAAGCAGGGAGTGCATAGGTAAGGAAGAGTGGCAGAGGACTAATCTTGAGAAAGCAGAGAACTCAACAGATATAGATCGATAACCCTGTTTGTTATTAAATCTTACATTAGATTGGACAAATGAAACTCTTTACCTGAGCAAGCTCACCTGTGAACTGGGCAATTTCACTGCAGTCTTTTTTTTTTTTTCTTAGAGTTATTAATAAGATGAATTGATATAATGCCAATCCCTTTTGGAATTAAGAACCAAACAAATACGAGGTGACATGGAAAGTTGTCTCCAAAAAAAGGCAGTGAGACCCCAGGAAACATTTGTAACTGTATTTTTCAAAATTGCTTTCGTTTTCAAAGATTTACAACTTCAGGGAAACAAAGGAAACTCCAGCTCATCTCCCACATCTTGATTGAGAGGACCATTTTCTGACTCTCTGCACGTGTGGGTATCTTGCTTTTCACTAGTTAGAAGCTCTTGCACTCCAGTCCTTACCTCCTGGTGCATTTTGTTCCTTATATTCTGTCTGTGATTAATGCAGGCAACTTCTGACTATACCTGTCACATTTTAATCTAAGCTAAAGGGAGAATTGTAGCCTAAAAGCATGGTAGGTAATTTCATGAACTTGGGTCTGAACGATAGAGAATGATTGAGTAATGGAAAAATCATGAGGTCCTTCTGTTTCAACTCAGTGCATTACCAAATTGAGTGCTGGAAGAAGAACCTAAGGAAAGGAGAAAGAAGGACCAATTAGGGAGAAATCATAAATAACTGAGTAGTTAAATAAGCTGCCAGTTAATTATAGAAAGAAAAAAATAAGTTGTGAAGAGATGAAGGAAAATTATGAAGGAGAGCAGAGAAAAAGCACCATGAAGGGAAGATTGTAATTAAAAACTGAATGAATGAAAACAGATCACAATTGGCTAAGTGGATGAAAAGGGAGGAATGGAAAAATAACAGTTTTTAAAAATGGCAATGATAGAGGTAAAGACTCTTCCAACAGAAAGCAAGGATTAAAAAAAAAGAAGATATCTTCAAAGCAAAAAGGGACCCAAAAGGCTACCTCAAACTGAGTGATAGAAACAAGAAAGAAAAAACCTGAAAGGGGAGAAAAGACAAAACATACAGGACAAGTAAGTAGACCCAGAAACATACATTAGAAAACAGACCTACTTTATTCAAACATTAATGAAAGAACGAAGCTCTGAGACTAATAAAATATCAATTATTATTCCACTACCAGCTAGTCTCTCTCTGCTGGCAGCTTTAGCATATCTATTTGTTTGAGTGACAACCTCCTGTCTTTGCAATTTCTCTCACTTTTTAAAGCCCCCCTCCCCAGGGGTAAACTAATTTTTTTCTCAGAGAACCAGCATAAATAGTGGGTCAAGAAATCTTGTGTTTTGAAGATTGACTGAGAAAGAAAATTTCCAAAATTTTCTCCAAGTTGAAAAAGATGTAGAAGCCTTAGACCAAATGGTGGTCAATACTCAGAATATTCCCAAATAGATGAATATCTGTAATTGGAAATAATGGCAATTTCTAGGGTTATGTCAGGACAAAAGGAGATCATACACTTAGAATGTTGTCTGGCATCTAGTACACACACAATAAATATTAGCTCTTATTATTAGCAAAATAGATTTAGTTTAAATGACCAAAATCAGATGGCTCTTTAAAAGCAACTGAAGTATAAAACCAAGGATGTGTGGCCAAAATGTAAAGCTTGAATTGCCATGACCCCATGTCAGAAGACTAGAAGATTCAAAATGTAATCTTGGTTAAAAAAAATCCAGGGAGAGTTATTACATCACATTTCTATTCCAGACGAACTGACACTAGGTTATAATTAGTAAAGAATTGGACCATCAAAGTCTTAAAAGTAAAATAACCCATGAGGCAGCATAAGTTCTCTCAAAGGAACATGTTTTCTTGTATGTTACTGATAAATTCCTGATGTTTTTAAAGAGATGAGAAAGCAAGACCATATTTAATTCATTGATTTAGCCTACTGAGGATTTCCAAAGGCCTTGGACAAATTTTCACACAAGCTATTTTCAAAATCTGGTCGTAGTGTAGTGAAGAGATGATTTTATCTTGTGCAGTGCTTAGGGAGAGGAGACAAGGGGTTTAGATAAACAAACTCTCCTCAGTGATCCTCTGACAGAATGAGAGTTAATTGGATATGGGTGAGGTGTTTGGGTTGTCACAGCATGGGAGTGCATAGGCATCTGGGTGTGAGGGTGTCCTGTGGATGCTAAATATCCTTTGATTTGTGAAACAGTCTGATATAAACAGGGATTGTCCAGGTCCAAATGCTGAAAGTGGTCTGGCCCAGGCTGTCCATTGAAATTCGCTGAGAAAGATAAAATGATATCGCTCCTTTTGCAAATAAATCATTAGAAATTCTACCACTCAGATTGTGTCTTCTCTTAATGTGAACCTGTTTCCTCATCTGTTAAAACAGGAACGAGAACTTCCCGAAAGCATTTCAAGGATGAAATATGACATATGCATCAGCTTAGAATTCTGTCAGGCACATAGCTGTTGCTCCGTAGGTGGAGGCAGTCTTTGTTACTATTACCTGGCATATATATATTTCTTTCTTCTGAAATTCCCTTAACTTTCAATCTCCTTTGCAGTTTTTCCAGGTCTTCAGAACTGCCTTCTCAATCAGTTGAACTGATGCCTTAGACCCTTTCCTGGACACCATTCCTTGGTTTTGAAATTGGCTCTACTATGACATTTCCGCTCCTGTTCCATTTCCTGATGTTCATGGCTCTGCTTTATGGACCTGTTACTCACATCTGGTGTGTCTATCTGGGCTCACTGACCACTCCTAGATCTACTATTCTAGAAACATAGCGAGTATATCTGCCTTCTCAACCAGGTGGAATGGCCCCTCTCCCAGCCATTTGAGTAAACAGCAGGTAGCCTTGAGCTAATAAGCATACTGGAATATCAAGTACAAAGGCTACTCAAGCTGCTGCGGCGATGCAGACAGAATAACCTCAGATTTATCTTTGTTTTGAAATTTTGCAAAGAACATTTGAACTCTTTTCAAAAGATCTTCTTGGAAGTCCAGAATATGAGCCTTATCTTCTCCAATGATGGCCTTGAATCTTATGTCCTATTTCTAGCTTCCATTTTCACAGTGACAAAAGTCAAAGAAAGTGGAAGAAAGTGATCTATAGTTTAGGAAAATATTTTCATCTCCACTGTGAGCAGCACAAGGGCTGCCACTCCAAGGTGAGCTCTTTGGTGAGTCTTGTCTGGCTCCCAATGTCAAACTGAACACAGTCCTCTGGTTCTCTTTCTTTGGTTTTAAAACATTGGCCATGGTTGCCTAAGATGACTTCCTTTCCGCATACAGTCGTTCATTAGTGTTGGTGAGAGCTTGGTTCCAGGACCCTCCTCAAATGCTCAAGTCTCTGATACAAAATGGTGTAGTATTTGCATGTGATTTAGACATATTGTCTCATACTTTAAATCATCTCTGAATTACTTATAATACCTAATACAATGTAATGCTATGCAAATAGTTGTTATACTGTATATTTTATTATTTTTGTATTTTTATTTTGTAGTATTTTTCCAGAATATTTTTGATCCACTATTGGTTGAATCAATGGCAGAGCCTGTGGATATGGAGAGCCAATGGTACTTCCACCTTTTTTTTTTTTTAAGCTTTTAGGTTCAGGAGTACATGTGCAGGTTTGTCATATAGGTAAACTTGTGTCATGCGGGTTTGTTGTACAGATTATTTTGTCACCCGGGTATTAAGCTTTGTACCTATTTTTTCTGATGCTCTCCCTCTTTTTACTCTCTGCCCTCAGATAGGACCCACTGTGTGTTGTTCCCCTCTATGTCATCATTTAGCTCCCACTTATAAGTGACAACATGCTGTATTTGGTTTTTCTGTTTCTAAATTAGTTTGCTAAAGATAAAGGCCTCCAGTTCCATCCATGTTCCTCCAAAGGACATGATCTTGTCCTTTTTTGGTTGCATAGTATTCCTTGGGGTATATGTACCACATTTTCTTTATCCAGTCTAACATCAATAGGCATTTAGTTTGATTCCACATCTTTGCTATTGAGAATAGATTTTCACAATTTTAAAAAATTATAGTAAGATATACATAACATAAATTGTATCCTTTTAACTACTTTTAAGTTTGAAATTCAGTAGTTAAGTATATTCTCATTGTTGTCCAACCATCACCACAATGTTTTGTGTTGTTAAGAATGGCACAGCAGACAGCACTCTGAAGTCTACTTACTACTATACAATTCTTTGCCACTCATTTTCCCTTTGCTCTTATCAAGCTACTACAATAGGGAAATAATTGAGAGGCCTACTCACAACTCACCAGGCAGCAATCAGTTAAGAAAAATAATCCTTCTTTTTAAAGACTGAAGAGTATTCTATTGTGTACATATGCCACATTTTCTTTATCCATTTATCCATTGATGGACACTTTGATTCCATTTACGGTTACTGTGAAGAGTGCTGCAGCGAACAAGGCAGTGTAGAAATCTCTTCAACATACTGATGACATTCCTTTTAGATATATACCCAGTAGTGGAATGGTTGGATCACATGGCAGTTCTAGTTTTAATTGTTTGGGGAACTGCCATACTGTTTTCCATGATGTCTGTACTAATTTACATTCCCACCAGCAGCAGGTGTGAAGATTCAGTTTTCTCTACATTCTCTCCAACACTTCTATTTTGTCTTTTTGATCAAGTCCATTCTAATAGGCATGATGTTCTACATCATTTGGTTTTAATTTGTGTTTCTCTGTTGATATGATTCAGCTTTAAAAAAGAAGGAAATCCTGTCATTTGCAACAACATGAATGAACCTGGACAACATGATGTTGAGTGATAGAAGCCAGGTACAAAAAAACAAATACCTCATGATCTCACTTAGCTGTGGAATCTAAAAAAGTTAAACTCAGAAGCAGAGCGTAGAATGGTGGTAGCTGGGGTCTGTGGAGGGAGGGCATAGAGGGTTGGGGAGAAGTTCATTAAAGTTTACAAAATTTCAGGTAGATAGGAATAGTAAGTTCAAGAGATCTGTTGTACACCATGGTAGTAACAATGCATAATATTCTTGAAAATCATTGAGGCAGTAGATTCTAAGTCTTATCACCACAAGAAAATAAGTCTGTGAGGTAACACATGTATTAATTAGCTCCACCTAACCATTCCATAATGCATATATGTTTAAAAACATGTGGCACATGACACATGTATACAATTTTTATTTGTCAATTAAGGTAAACAAATATGAGTATCTCCTTCCAAAAAAGCAAAACAACAAACAAAAAAATATATAATCCAGCCATGCCACTGCTTTTTCTAGATGTCTCAGGCTGAACAAAACTGTTATCAAGTGATCAGTTCTGTTCAACTTCTTTGCAGCCTTTTTACCATTCAGCTTTTCCATCAAAGTTCTCATTTCAGCCCAAGAAACCCCTTGTCCCTTACTGATAGTCCCCTGCAGTGGAGAATGGTGGAGGAACCCAGCCGTCCTCATCCTGCCCTGTGATGCTGCCTGGCACAAGGCTTTGTGCAGACTGCACTGCATGGTGGGTGATTCCTGGAGATTCACGGAGAATTCAAAGCTAATTCTCACTAGAGCCACCTGCCGTGAAAGGTGAGTTTTTGTGGCCTCTTCTACTGAGATGCTTTAGTATCTTCATAGCTGCTTGTTTCCTTAGATTGGTGTGAGTGAGGATGGTCATCGAATATGATCCCTCAAAGTACCCCCCAGACACAGTGTGATAGCAACTTGGAATGGAGAGATTTAGAAATAGATCCAGGCTCTCACACAGCCAGTCGAATCCTGTACACTTGAGTCTTACCGAAGCTAGGAACTCCTGAGATTTGCTTATTGTTGAAGAAACTCCTCAGTCAGAAATGCTGGATGGTCATGACATCACATCCAGCGGGTTAAGAAGATGAAACTGCTGGTCAGGGTTGATGTTGGTTATGGGTTTACAAGTTTCTGAAAAAGAGCCATTAGCATAGGTGTGGTTGAGAAAGAGGTTTTGTTAAATCCCTCAGAATGTGCCAAATCATGTGTTTTCTTCTCCCGTTCCTCCAGAAATTACCATAAATGCAATGATCTGTTTTTGACACACTCGGTTCTATAGCAGGACTGGGAACTAGTCTAAGAATCTCTTTCCTTGACTGCAAATTTCCTGCGGTTGATTTGTGGTTTATTTTCTTACACAGGGTGGCAGGGACGCCCCCAGCTGACTTCCACATGGGATTCAGGTCCACATGAGATTCTATCCCTGTCCTGGTCTGGAGCAGACACAGGAAATATAGAGTGACTTCTGTTAGCCATGGATTTAGAAGTTGAAAGATGCCAGCCTAGACTTGTGGACGGTCGCCTTGTCTTCCTGCTCCCATTAACTTCTACTTTCCGCCCCCACAACAGCAGTCAAGGCAAAGGAAGATGAAGAAAAAAAAACATTTATGGTCACAGCCAAGTATTAGTTTTCATTTTAAATGGTACAGGCATTGTGAGCAAGGACTGTCGTTTTTATCAGATGGGCAAGACCCTGTTGGACTGTGGCATACTTATCATTTATTCCTGGTTCTCTCAATCCAAGTGAGCAGTCAGCAAAGAAACCGTTTGGAAGACCCTCTGTTGTTGCTGGTGTTATTTTAAATACCGTAATTAGATTAACTAGTGCTTATTCTGCTATTTCCTATGAATGATCCAAGTTTTTTTCCTTTCAGGAAGGTGTGCCCTGTGGTCAAGGCAAGACATGTTTCTGTGCTTTTTCTCTCCCTGCTTTTCCCCTGTGATGCAGAGGCAAAGGGGCTATGGGCATATGTAGGCTGAGTGCCCAGGAGGGTGCTGCCCAGTGAGGTCAGTGCATCGGTGGCAGTGACCCATGCCCACCTAGAATTGCCCCCACTAGGGCCTTGTTGAGTCTTCTCCCTGTAGCTGGGAATTTTGTCCCACCTTAATGTAGATGTGCGTTAACTGAATTTAACTGCATAGGAAGGGATATGAGCTCTGAGTTCCTGTACTCTTCCTTTTCTCAGGTTCCTGGGAATGATTTAAGAGCAGGATTCTAAGCATCTTGGGGATCCTGGGGGGTCTAACCACCCATGTCTCAGAGACATGGGAGGGCCTAACAATCAAACTGTGCTTGGGGCTAGACATAGAAGTGGGAAGAATGTGGAGAACAAATGAACAGGAGCCTGGTCTTCTAAATATCTAAATAATGGGCTTGAAGGACCATACAGACCACCCAGCCCCTGGGATAGACAAACAATGAGCAGTGTCTGGAAGCAGAACTGGAAAGACCCCCATACACACACATGGCCCACCCATGCTAGATTTTCAATCCTGGACTCAACACTGCCACTGACAAATATGTTTTTTTTTCTGGGCAACTCTCTGACATCACGTATAGTTAGTTTCTTCATGTATAAAGTAGAAATTTTATAACTCATTTGTCAATATTTTCCTGGGATAATATAAAAACAAATGAGATACAGAAATACTTTGCAAGCAGATGAACTAAATAAGTACATCCAGAGTACTGGCAAACTACCGCTTCTTCCTACCCACTTGTTTGCTAAGTTTTGGAAGAGGATTTGTGGGCAAACATCCTATTTTACATCACCCATCTGGGGACAATATATCAAATGACTTACAACATTTTAATCATGTAACACAAGTGTACTGTTATGAGTATTAAAAGTGTGAAAGATTTAAAAATAAATGAAAATGGCAATGCCCTCAATTCTCTGAAAAAGTCAGAAAGAACTCCAAACTCAATTATTATTACTGAATCATATTTATCAGTGTGTGCTGTGTACTCAAGAAAGAGGCTACACACACAAACAGATTAACAAACACAAAACCCCAAACCCCAAAACGAACACTATGGTTGAAAATGCCCAGAGCACATGTGACTTTTCAGGAGCCTCTGATGATCCTGAAGCCACAGAGGGAACAGTGGCTCTAGACGGTTAGCTACTCCAGACAGGAACAATGCTTTATTTGTTATTGTACCCCAAGTCCCAGCACAGTGCCAAGCAAAGAGATGTCACTCTGAGTTGGCAGGGCTAGACGCATTGTTATTTATGCTCTTTTAACACAAGCACAGATATGAAGAGCAACTTTGGGCGAGGGACTTGGAGGATAACAATAGCTGAAGGGTTTGAAAGGCAAGGCAAGAGCACAGCTATCCAAACTGCGGAGAAGTGACTCCACTTCTTAGCTAGCTGTGAAGGTGTGGTGGACAGGGACAGTCCTAACATCCAGCTGAGAATTTAGGAGGACACCTGAGGACAAGATCTTGATACAGTCACTGGAGCCACAGTACAAGACGAGTTGTGACTAAGGGCAAGCCAGACCAGAGGCTAGTTACAGAAAATGGGTGCCATTCATAGAGAATGGGTGTTTCCAGCCTCTTAGGGTAAGGTAATGAAGGGGCCAGGAGTTGGAGAAATAATTGCAGCAGACTCTGTCTTTGACTGTGCCTGGGAATGGAGGAGATCACTCAGCTTCTCTGAGGTTGTTCCATGGTGCTTGCAAGTTTCTCAGGCCCACTTTGGCCCACTTTGGCCCACTTTTAGAGGTTCATAAATACAAGACGGCTTCTTAGTTTCGATTGCTTCTACCTTATGCCAGGCATATAGTACTAAAAAAGTTAAAGAGTACACATTTTTTATGATAATCAGTTGTAAAAATAATCATTGGTGATATTAAAATATTGTTTACCTGTATTCATCCTTCTGTGTAGTATACTCTAACAGACATCATTTAACCTCAACACTTAATCATCTGCTCCTAAAACACTGCTGCTCTTGTGGGGTATTATACTCCATTATTCTAAGACGCCAGGGAGTTCTTGGAAGAGAAAACCCAGAAGAGCAGCTTCGTAGTTGGGTAGGCTGGGCTGCAGCTCATGCAGATGCAGTTATAAGAACAGAACTCTTTTGAAGGGAAAATAGAAATGGTTCCTACATTAGCTGATAAATAGAAGCTAATTAAGAGATTTTCTATAAATTGTAAGTTTACAGAATGTTAGAATCAAAAGGGATCTTGGAAATTACCACGTTGCCAATTACTAATTTTAAATTGAGAAACCCAGTGTTGAGGGTAAATGGGTTGCTGAAGGCCGGGAAGTTAGAGGAAAGGAGTAGTACGTGTTTCCTCTCATCCCAATCAATGCTCCTCCCAGGGATCTCCCTGGCTGGAGGGAAGGAGTGGGCATAAGGACCAGGAGGAGAGATGTGTAGATTACTCCCTTCTTCCCAGTGTTCACCATACAGAAGTCATTTTGTCCAATGGGGAAATTGTAGGGAGAAAAAGTTACTTTAAAATTCCCTAACAAATGTGACTTCACAAATCAGGTTTCTTCTCTAGACTTTCTAGGTGTTTCTAATGACAACCTTATTTATTAACTCTCAAAACATAGCACTCTTTTTGCTTGTTTTCCAAGGAAAATCAAGGTTTTAAAAGTAATATTTTTGAGATGGAAAAAGTTGGGAGATCCAAAACTGAGAAAAATGTGAACACAATTACTTCAAAATTTGTGTTTCTTTTTAAATTGTATTACTTTTTATAGAATAAAGCGATTTTAAGCTGTATTATAATATATTGACGAGGTTTACACTGTGGCAAAATTAGCTTTTGATTTTATTACAAATGATAAATATTTCTGATAATATTTTTGAGGAATTTGTAACCCCATTAAAACTTTCCTTACATATCTACTTGAATGTCTGTAGTTTCTGGTTAAAACTGATTAAATCTAAGGAAATGTTCTTCCTAGATGAAAGAAAGGGTTCAATGTGTCACGCTTCCTCTGTAAATGCTTTGGCTAATGGAGTACTCATGTTCAACCAGATGTGGGAAAATTCTATCCACAGGCCCCTGAATAACTAATGGACAATTACCATGGGAAGTCTTTTGGTAGAAGGCAACTTGACATTTGTTAAATGTCAAACTTCCTTAGACCACAGATATCACGTGTTTCTAAAGGGACTTGAATCCTTTGAAAGAAATCAGTCATATATGGTGCCAGTGTTCATACAGATTTTGGGCTGTCTTCATTCTTTAAGGAGGATGACAGCTAACATTTATGGAATACTTATCATGTACAAGGCACAGTTCTAAGTATTTTATGTGGATTAACAGCATTATTATTGTCCCAATCTTTCTGTTGAGGAAATTAAGGCACAGCAAGTTAAGAACTTGGCTAAGATACACAGCTTGTAAGGAAGTCTGGGTCCAGAGACTGTGCCCTTTTATGCTATACTGCCTTTTATGAGTAAAAATTTCCATACATCATTGTCCCTAATAGGCCATGATTTTAGATTATTCACTAGGGTTCTACTACATGATGAAAATATGGATCCTTAAATTTACTCATTATCTCTAATTGTCCCTTCTACGTCAACAGTGATAGCAATAATGGCTATTATTATTGTTTTTGACTTTTAAAATAAGTTTTTACTTCCAGTGAAAATAGAACCTCGTCTAGAGTTGCGCTGCACAGTAGAGTAGGCACTAGTTGCCTGTGGCTACATAAAATGAAATTAATTACAATTAAGTACTGTCATACTCTGTTTTCTGTTGCTTCTAACAGAATAACTGAAACTGGGTAATTTATAAAGAAAATAATTTATCTCTTACAGTTACATAAGCTGGTAAGTCCAAGTTCAAGGAGCTACATCTGTTGAGGGCCTTCTTGCTAGTGAGGACTCTCTGCAGAGTCCCGAGGCAGTTCAGGGCATCACATGGTGAGGGGCTAAGCTTGCTAGCTTAGGTCTGTCTTCCTCTTGTTATAAAGCCACAAATCCCACTCCCATGCTCACCCACTAATCATTAACATATTAACCCATTAATTCATGAATGAATTAGTCTATTCATGAGGGCAGAGCCCCCATGATCCACTCACCTCTTTAAGGCCCTGCCTGTCAATACTGCCACATTGGAGATTAAATTTCAACATGAGTTTTGAAGGGGACAAACATTCAAACCACAGCAAGTACAATGTAAACAGTATTTCCTTAGTCATACTAGCTATGTGTTTAATCCTGGATAGCCACAGGTGGGTAGTGGCTGCCATGGACATAAAAAATTCTATCATTGTAGTTCTATTGCATAGCAATGTGTTGTAGCATTCTCAGTGTCTTTATATGTAACTAAACACATGAATTACTAGATGCAGAATGCAGCCAGGAGACAGAACTTTATCTATTTGGAAAAAAAAAACCTCATAAATTTATCTTTAAACTTGTGAGGTTGGAACTAATTAAAGTTGCATATTTGACCTTGAACCAAGCCAACATAAAGTGAGAAATTTACAAGTGAGAGGAGGATTGGCTGGTGATCTGATGGATCAGTAAATTATATATGTAGTGCAGGGAGAATCTTTTCCATGGAGCTAAAGGGAGTGTGTTAAAAGGACTTTTGACTTTTGGCTCCCCCAAAAGTAGAACAACTGGCTTTTGATGTGTAGTAACATGGATGTATGTACCATCTAGAATGTCAGAATGAGCAGAATATTTTGCCATAATAACATGTTTTTGAAGATTTCTGAAAATAAAATGAGATTTTGGAATCTTTTCAGGTGAAAGGAACTTCTTTTAGTCAGCTTTCTACAGAGAGAGAGAAACTATAGAATATAGATAGTAATATATAAAAAGGGATTTATTAGAGGAATTCGTTTCCTTGATTATGGAAGCTGGGAAGCCTCAAGATAGGCTGTCTGCAAGCTAGAGAACCAGGAAAGTGGATAGCATGGCCTGGCCCAGGGATAAAGGCTTCAGGACCAAGGAAGCCAATGGTGTAACCCTCTGTCAGAAGCTGAAGGTCTAACCACATGGTGGTGGGGAAGTGGGCGTCACATGAGTCCTGAAGTCCAAAGGCTGGAGAACCTGGTGTTGTGATATCCAAGGACAAGGAAAGAAGAGTGTCTTGGCACTGGAAGACAGATTAAATTTGCCATTTCTTCATCTTTTTGTTCTATTCAGGCCTCCATCCAATGGGATGGCACCTGTCCACATTGAGAGCAGATCTTCCCACTCAGTCCACTGGCTCACTCACCAATGGCTTCTGGAAACACCCTCATAGACACCTGGAACAGCCCAGTCATTCTAATCAATAGCAAATACGCCTGGGTTTTCCTTTCAGCAGAAGAGAGGCAGGCTCGGTGCCTACCCATGCATTGAGAATAACTGATGCTTTACCAGCTATCTGGGTATCCCTTAATCTAGTCAGATTGACCTTACAAATCAACTGTCACAGTACAAAAGGGCTGACTTGTTTAGGATTGTGCAGGTCAGACTGGCTTTTAGATTTCTGGGTTGGGGACCAAAGATACCAGGATCTGTGGTCATGATTCACTCTCATGAGGGAAGAATGTTGGAGGGGAGGTATCATGTTTTCCCCTGCGCAAGAGGTAATTTTGACTCCAGGTCTGTTTGGCCATCAAAAGCCTGTTTTCCCACTATGGCATTTGTCCTCAGTACATATCCTACAAGTTTAGCAAATTTAACTGAGGAAATCACAAAAGATGTTGCCCAGAAGAGTGGGCTCAGGAAGAAGAAAGAGTAGGGGCTACAGACAGATGGGATGTGACAGGAGAGCTGCTCTAGGGAAGATTGGCCAAGGTGGAGGCAGAGGGATGGGGAGGAAGACACAACACATTTAATAGCTCTACTTTGGCCACAGTAGCCTTGAAGAAATGGAAATTAATACTTAAACTAGGTAGGAAGGTAGACTACAGTACTGAGCACAAGAGATAATTTTTCCTATTACTGTCCAGAGATGTTATCCTGTGAAGAAGTGGAGACTGACTGCATCAACAGTAACTTGCCATGATTGTGAGGTTTCCTATGGTCCTAACCTTGACTTCAAGGTTAAGTTCTGTTAGGCACTAGCACTCCTGAAGGGCCAACCTCCTCTGAATTCTGATGCATTCATTCATGTCTCAATTAAGGAAGATGACATCATTTTAGAGAATTGGTACTTTCAAGAGGTCAGCACATAAACTTACAGTATTAAACAAACTTGTCAAATGGCAAACCACACACTTTATTGTGGGCACAGAAATGAGCAGTCTTTTCCTCTGAGACTCCTCTTTCCCTCCTCCACCATAAATAACAATCCTAGACCAGCACTATTCAGTTTTCTTCTAGGCACCCTCTATCTTCCTGAGAATGTAGAACATTCTGCTGTTTAGCATTTATTGTCCTGTCTTGTCATCTGAAACTATCTGCTGTATTTTCAGAAAAGGGCTTCTCGGGAAGCAGGGAGTCAGGACTGATGTAGAGGAGATGCGAAGTGGAGGTGGAAAAGAAAATGAATCAACAGAGCTACTTGTGAAAGTTGACACAACGTCTGTATTCAGATTGTTGGCTCAAGTTTTTGTATATCTTTTGGTGCATTCTAGATTTACAGAAATAATTTTGAAAAGCAAAAATAAAAACAATAATTGAGAGGTAAAACATATTTCACCTATAGGGCACTACCTCAGTCTATCCTGGGACTGAGATCATTTGGGGCTGCAGAGAGAAAAGCCTGTATAAAGTAAATTTTTGCTGTCTTGTTTAATGTGTAAGATCATAAAAATGAGTATCACCACCGGGAATTGAAGCAGAAATGTCAAGAGTCAGCTTCTCTGTGCCTTTTATCAAAGCCACACCTGCACTATGAACCATGGTCAGCCTGTGGGTCCACCAATGATATTGGTATTGTGACTAGCTTCGGGTTAATATGTCCAGAGATGTTTTAGTGATTGAAGTGGAAATCTTTGACTCTGCAAACCCATTAGTGCTGGCAGGCATTTGTTACATGTGGAACCAAGTGTCTCTGCACACAGACTAGCAAGTCAGTCTGTAGAAAGGTTGCTGGGGATGGGCTCTTCCTCTACCCATTCCCACACAGTCATCAGTGTGTGATTATGCTTTTGGAATCACCATGGGTACACTGGGAACTCACTTGTTGCCAGACATTTCTTGTGGGCTTGCAATGGTTTCACCCTCCTGAGAAAACGGGCTTGCTTGGCCATAGTGAATACCAGACCGTTTCCTTCCACCTACCTCTGCTTGAAGGGAGCTTCCTGCTCAAAAGAGACAGTAGCTACTAAACATCTCTTTTCCTTTAAAGGAAAGGGAAGAGGAGTTACAAAAACAGGACTCTAAGTCTGTGTTTGCCTTTTCTCTACTTCCAGGATTGTTATATTACCATTGTAAAACAGTTTTCAGCATACAAAGCCCTGTCATGTACATTTTTCTTTTTTTGTTTTTATTCTGGCAGGAAGATGTCAGTCATAATTGTGCTAGGATGCAACATCTGTATACGTAAAGATATGTCAAGGACCTAAACACTTAAATTGGCCTGTTTATAAATAGAGGCAAGGCAGTTAAGGGAGAAATATCACTTAGCAGCCTCTAACTGGAAGGACAAATTCTCAGTCATCATTAAATGCCCAGATGATACAAAGACTCAGCTTTTTCCTGGGAGAACTATGGCAGCAAAATAGTAGGATAAACACCGGCTTATCTATACCAAACAAATCTCCCAAATTTATACTTCTTTAGAGATATATCTCCTCTTCTTATTCATTTTACATGGTGAAGTAAAAATGTAGACATGATTAAGAAAATCAAGGACTCAGCTTCCAACAAATGCAATTAAGGTGACAGACAAAACTACACTTAATTATGAAGTTGGACGGTGACACGATCATTTCCTGTGTGCCTTCTATGGATCACTTGCCAATCAGAAAATGCCACATCTCATTCATCACAGAGACAAGGGGCTCTTTTGCTCAAAATTGAAATGTGTACTTTAAAAACCCAACAGTTCTCAGATTCTGTGGTTCACCCCTAGTAATGTAGAGTTACATGATTGCATTCGCAACTGACATTCTTTGTAATGTGAAAGAAAAGAAAACTCATTGGCAGAGGATGCTGCTTACAGCATACTGCCTAAAAAATTTTCCACAGCACTTAAGTGCTTGAAGATTCATTGTCACAGTTTCCATAGAAAAACACTCTTTTAGAAGAAAAGTCAGTTTTCCTAAGTAAGCAATATGAATATGAATTTAGAAGCAGACAAGTTTTTAAAGTAAAATCTTTTATGTGATACTGATTCTTGTATATATTTTTAATTTAAAAATGTTACCAACTACTCAGCTCTATGAAAGCTTATTATGTTACCGGATTTGCATCAAAGTAATAAAATATTACAACCACATTTGAAGACCCCCATGCTCCCATCTTCCCTATGGTGAGCACCATTGCGTATTTAAACATGTATATGTTTATACATGTACATGTATCACATTGAACATGTATATGTTTATTGACTATACAAATTTCCTTTTCTGTAATTTTTCTGTGTTCATTTATCTATTAAGCTAGCACTTTCTTACTAATTTGTTATTAGGTTGGTGCAAAAGTAATAATTGTTTTTGCCAACACTTTCAACGGCAAAAACCTGATTACTTTTGCACCAACCTAATAAAAATTATAGATATTATGCCTTTTTTCATGATGCATATTGTAAATGCCTTCTTCTAGGTTATGGATTCTTTTATAACTTTGTTCATATAGTATGTTTGTTTCAACACTACTTAATTTCAAGTAAATTATCAATCTATTCTTGTGTTTGTGTATTTTGTATTTTGTTTAACAAAGTCTTTCCTACTCTAAAACTATCAAGATATTCTCCTATATTTTAATCTCAAAGTTTAAAATTTTATTTTCATTTCATATATGTGATGAAGAGATTCAATTTTTTTTATAAAAATAATAATTCAGCACCATTTATTAAATTCTCCATCCTCCTTTTATTTACTAAGCTATCTCCATATCAAATTTCCACACATGTATGTATTTCTAGGCTACTCTGATCTATTCATCTCTTTATATCTGGTAGGATCCTCCTATCCTTTCTTTATTCTTCAAAGTTGTCTTCATCGTTCTTGTCCCTTTATGCCTCTGTATGAACTTTTAAATGGTATTGTCGAACTCTACAAAAATCCACAGTGGTTTTTTGATTAAATTGCATTGAGTTTATAAATGAATTAATGGGGATTATCACATTTAAATCATTGAGTATTCCTTTCCACTATATATCATCATTTAATTAGGTATTTTATTTCCTAAAATAATAATTTTAAAAATTTTTCCATAAGATCTTCAAACTGTTGTTAATTTGTTCATTGACACCTTATATTCCTTGTTATCATGAATGAGATTATAAGCTTTTCTTCTATTACATTTTCCATTTTTTGTACATAAAGATCTTAATGATATTCCATATTGATCTTGTATTCACACATTTTAAGAGTTCTTTGTTAGTTCTAATAATTTAGATATAGGATAGCTGTCTAAATAGTGATATTGTCTATAAATATGGACTATTGACTATTTTTTTCCAAATTTTCCTCCCTCCCTTCTTTCCTTCCTTCCCTCCTTCCTTCCTTCCTTCCTTCCTTCCTTCCTTCCTTCCTTCCTTCCTTCCTTCCTTCTCTACTATTATATGCAGCTATTGGTACACTTTTAAATAGTAATAGAAGTGATCCTTAGGTCATGAGCAGATTGATTTAGCTCTTATTCATGAGATCCAGTGTTTGTTTAGGTTATCAAGTTCCCAGGTGGTCAGCAAATTATCTTGATCTCTTTTTTTGGAGGAGAGAGCTCCGCAGCCCTAACCTGCTTCTGGTTTTAAATACTGCTATGGTTTCCATCTTGCAAAGAACATTTTAAGCACTTTCCTTCATAAATGCAAAATGTCCATGTCTAGCAATGCCTACTACTTCCTGGAGGAGACCAGGCCCAAACTTCAGCCATGCACACTGCTCATTTCTTGTTCAACATCTTGGGAGATTTTCCACCAGAGCACATACATAGAAATGGAATTATCTCACTTTCTGAGATATCTTCAGCTTTACTAGATATTGCCATGGAGATGATTTTCTTGTGTTTTAATTTGCTATGTCATTTTTACTTTTATTTTGCCTTAAGCATTTTCTCTCTTGTTACTATTTATCTGCAGTGAAAACTGAAGCAATATATGAACTTCTGGAGTGATTTTGGCTAGGAGTCATCACTTCTATTTTAAACATGACTTTCTTTGTATGTAAGAAAAGGTAGGAAACAGAACAATTATATTTATGTGTCTGCAGAATAATCCCTCAATTATGAATTTACTATGACTATAGATTCCAACACAAGGAAAATATCTGTCCAATTGCCATATGGCTTATTTATCATTTGTTGAACATGATCTGTGCATATAAAACATTTTTAAAACGGGTCTGACATATAATGGATATTTGTCCTCTCCAAAGCTCATGTTGAAAGGTGATTGCCAGTGTTGGAGTCAGGGCCCAGTGAGAGCTGTTTGGGTCGTGGGCGTGGATCCCTCATGAATGGGTTGGTGCCCTCCCTCCAGAAATGAGTGCGTTCTTGCTCTGTTAGTATACATAGGGCTGGTTGTTTAAAAAAGTATAGCACCTCCTCCTTATCTCTCTTGATCCTTCTTTCACCATGTGGCATGCCACACTCCCCTTCCTCTTCCACCGTGATTAGATGGTTCTTGAAATCCTCACCAGAAGCAGATGCCTGCACCATGCTTTCTGTACAGCCTGCAATACCATGTGCCAAATTAACCTATTTTATTTATAAATTGCCCCTTCTCAGGTATTCTTTATAGGAGCACAAAATGGAATAACTTAGGGCCAATATAAGTTTATTGTTTTAAAAATTAGATATTCCTAAGGCGCTTTCAA
Source organism: Cheracebus regulus (assembly GCA_963574635.1). NCBI lineage: Eukaryota > Metazoa > Chordata > Mammalia > Primates > Pitheciidae > Cheracebus > Cheracebus regulus. Next base: position 108,313 of record CAUYQU010045366.1, on the reverse strand, counting down.
GTGTGTAAAAGGCACACTTTAAGACAATGTAGTGAAGGGGTTGAGAGAAGAGCTTCTAGTCACACCACAGAGTTGGATTCCAGGTTCCACCAATTACTAGTTTGTTAAGCCATGGTTTCCTTATTAATAAAATGGGACTCTATTCGTATCTAACCTGAAGGGTTATTTTGAAGATTAAGCAAAATATACTACACTTAAAACTTTTAGCACAATATTTGGCACATAACGAACACTCAACAAAATTTAGCTATTATTTAAGTTCATAAAGGTTAATAGATTATCTTTTATGTGATACATAATCTGACAATAATCTGAAGCCTTTTATTTTCATTACTTTCAAGTTGTCCATTTCATAACATTAATCACATGTTTCCTGTAATTAGCATGTAGGATAGGAGTTTTCCATAATTTTTAGATAAAAATAGAAGCTGCACTTTTTAAATTAATTAAAATGGAAAAAGTTAAACTTCATAAAGTAATCAAAGTCTATTTGTTGGTGTCTTATTGCTGAAGACTAATAATCTAACAATAGGCAGATTATTTCCATTATATTAGCTGAAGAGAAAAATGAATGACAGACTGTAAATGATAGAAAAGAAAATGAGAACATCAAAAATTAAAAGCCAAGTTTCAAGATGACATGAAGATTCAATTACTAACATTATGAGGCTTTACCCTTCTGCTTAGTATAAAAGTAAACTATGCTCTGTGAAATAGCACTTAAAACTGGTGAATTCATGGTTTAGTCATGTAAGTCACAGGTATACTTACAAATCTGTGTTATAACTGAACATGCAACACGAAACATAGTATTGAATTGATGGCATAATAGTGACAGACATTATGTTCCTTTGAGGAACTGGCCTTTCTCCACCAAATGCTTGCCAATCACATGATCCAACCTTTCACATTGCAAGGTTGACATGAGACCAGAGAAGCCATCCTCCTGAACATTGTGATTGATTTAGAGATTGTTTTTGCCATGCAAAATATTTTTTAGTCAAATTTGTCACCAATTTCTGTTATTGCTTCTGAATTTTGAGTTTATTAGAAAATAGTTTCCTATTCCCAGTTTATTAAAGTATATGCTTTGGTTTTCTTCTAGTATTTACTTGTATTCATTTGCATAGTTTATCCTGGTGTGCCATATGAATCACTTTAATCTTTTTTTCATATTACTCTGCCAGTTACATCAACCACACTGATTTAAAAATTCCTCTCTTCTTAATTTAATGTGTGATCTTTATCATGTGTTATATTTCCATATGCACTCAGTTCTTCAAAGATAACATGTCATTTTTCTCTGAATGCTTTTAAGATACTTTTGTTTTATAACAATTTTGATGCAAAGTACTTGTTTTTTTTAATTTATTGTGTCTGCGATGTATAGCACTTACAAAATTGTGATTTGATGTCAGTTTTGAAAGATTCTCAGCTACTTTCTTATCAAATATTGCTGCTGGCCGATTATCTCAATTCTCTTTTTGAGATTCCAATTACACATGGAATCTATGTGTAACAAATTAAAGTCTATGTTAGACTTTTTACCTTGTTCCACTCATCCCTTACTGTCTTTTCAGTATTTTCCAAACATCTCTCCATTTTTCAGTCTGTATATTTTCATTTGATATAACTTCTAATTTACTAATCCTCTCTTCACCTGTGTCTAATCTGATGCAAACATTGAGTTCTTAAAATTTCTGTATTTTAACTCATTTATTGATATATAATTTATATATAATATAATTCATATATCATATAATAATTCACCTAAAGTATACAATCAATAGATTTTGGTATATTCAAAGAGTCACATAACCACCACCATCATTCATTTTAGAACATTTTTATTATCAAAAAAGAAACGCCATACTCATTAGCAGTCATTCCCCATCTTCTCGCAACTCACCAACCTCTAAGCTCCACTAATCTACTTTCTGTCTCTCTCTCTATGTTGCATTTTCTGGAAATTTCACATAAACGATCATAAAATATGTGATCTTTTGTGATTGGCAATTTTTATTTCCTTCTTCTGCATATTTTTTCATACTTCCTAATTTTTGTTATTATCCATGAATTATGGACAGGGTGTGGGGGTTAAAATAATATTTACTTTTCTATGCAGTGGATACTTAGGACATTAAATCCAGGGACTGACTCCACTGCTGAGATGCTACTTGTGGTGATCATCTTCTCCCAAGCTCCACATTTTAGCTTTGTACAGAGTGATGTCATTGTAGACCCTAAAGTGGTTCAGCCTGTGGTCGCTGCATTCTGGTCGACCAAGGGCTCTGAGTCCCATCCAATATCCTGGTTTTCAGTCTGTGCCTCCGGGTACTTCTTCCTTGGGCCCTGGGCAGCATAGTGAATGAGATTCAGAAATCCGGCATCTGCAGTTTCCTCCAGGTTATCATGCCAAGACATGGGCTTCCTCGTTAATCTTGTGAACCTTGCACAGGGGATTCACGTGGTACTGTGTGTAGAGTTTCTGGGTTCATAACTCTTTGAGGTACGGCTCCCACAAGATCTGGTTCTGATGGACCTTATCTGTGACCACCCTCTCCTTTGGGTGTCCTGCCATGGCCTTGGAGCTGCTGGGTGGGGGTGGGTCCCTCTCTCTCTTGGCGTCCTCTTACCATTGCCTGCATCTCCAGGCAACGGTGCCCCACTCCGTCACCAGGCGACAGTGTTCTTATGATACCACTCTGGCCTCTCCGAACCCAGCCTCCTTACTAGAACTGCCTCTGGATAATGCCAGGAAAAAGACTTGCCATCAAGTGGTAGACCCAAAAGATAGTAAACAGAACTGGACCTCACGTTGGCCAATCACTTCCCTCCTTGATAACAGATTCGATGCTCTTCACTCCTCTGCCTTCTTTGCCCCTGGTCCTGCAATTTGCTCTGTGGTCACACACCAAGTTCTATGGAGAAGCCCATTCAAACGCAGAGCTTGTGCAGGCTGGCGGCCCAGACAGGAGAGGAAAGGTGCAAACTGGGCCATGGTCTTGGATTCCCTGTGTCTGCCAGGTTGCTGCTGGGAATCCACAGTCCTGGCAATTCTGAACAGCCTCAGAACTGCCCCAGTAGGAGGGAAACCTTCTCTCCAGGGTGAGATTCGTAAACCGTCAGGTCTGGTTGTGGGTGGCTGGTTAGGGAGTGGGGACTAGAGTACAGGGGACTAGTAAGAAGGGCTATGAGGAGGGGGAGGGGGAAAGATAGGGGGGCACTGGGAAAGGGTGACTTATGAGCAGGGCGGTGGCACACGGATGCTCTGGAAGTAACAGAGGAAGAGCCGGGCAGGGAGTTCGGGGAGGTTGGGTACTGGGAAGGGGCGACATTAGTCAGCTGGGGCAAATGGGTAGGTTGGAAAACCGAACAACGTGGATGGCCTTGGAGAGGAGGCTTATGGCAGGAAGTTTGAGGAATAAGGGAAGGAAGGAGGGCTGGAACACGAGCGTGGGAACGAACAGAAAGAAGTGGAGCCTGGCGTTGTGGCTGAGAAATCGGAGGTAGTTTTCTAGTCATTTTTCCAAATGAGCGCGGTAGTAACTCACTTGTCCAAATGAGTCAAAATGAGTAACTGAGATGTGCTAAGACTGACTCTAGCATTTATCTCCTGGGGACATTTCATCATAGAATGCCTATTATGATGCACATTTATCTCCTGGGGACATTTCATCACAAATGCTTATTATGAAATGTACATGCTCCCTTTTGTTCTAGTGAGGAGGCCCCCCACCAATTAGGGAAATGGTCTCAGTTTCTTGGTTTAAGAGTGATCATAAGAAAGAGCAAAGAAAAGAAATGGGAGCTGTAATATTGGTCCCTGTTCTTGGGATATCATGTAGTTTTGCCTGTCTATAGGCAAAGAGTGATCAAGGGGGACCAATATAGAGGAAGGGGCTTGGGGCCTAGGAGAGCAGTTCTGAAGCAGGAATTGGGAAATGGAAACTCAGTATCCTAGTCTCTTGCCCTTACTACATTGTTCAAAGTCCTTTCACATTATCTACCTCACTGCGTGAATATGCATGATTAGAGATGTTATGTTCATTTTCTCAGTGAGAACACTAAAGACCAGAGAGGGAACCACCATAGACAGGCAGGGGTTGGGTGAGCAGGCGGAACTACAACTTGGGCCAAAAAGAGGGGCAGATAGGAGGGAGAACAAAATAGCCCAAAACACTGACCAGCACCATTACCTCCCCCTGTGTCTCTGGACAAGATCTTATAGGGGATGCCTCAGAGAGGAGCTGTACTTTTTGTAGCTTACCTCCTGGTCCCTGTGCTCCCTTGGTTTGATGCCTTAATCTACACTGGAACCAGAAACACAGGGCCCAAGCTGGCAGGATGACTGTCCACTCCTGAGCACCTAATGACTAGATGTGGACTTCCTGGATCACTACCTGAGATGCCCAACTCCATCAGATGAGGAAGGAAGCTGCTGCACACTCCCCTTTCTTCTGTCTGAAGTAGCAACCCTCTCTGCTGAGCATTCCTGGGTTCTTTGAATGGCATTCGAATCATAGGCTCCTTTGGTTCCCTGTTCTCTCCTGTGCTTATATCACCATAAGAGTCTGAATTTTCTCCCTTGGCCCAACACCCTTTACTTCCTGTGCTGTGTAAAACTTTCCATTGCGCTTTGGAAGTCCAGCCACGTGATTAGCAAACTTCCCCTTTTCCATAGACTGCTTTGTTATTGACAGTTCCTTGCCTCTCCTTGCTTTAACTATGACTTGGATTTCTCTTAAGGACATTGTTCCCTTGTATCTCAAGTAGAAACTACTTATTCTGTCAAACTCTGAATTAGTTCAGAGTAAGAATGTGGTTTATAGATTCTCCTTGCTCCTCCTGACTCCTTGAAAACCACACTGCATTATTCCTCTATTTGTAATGGAAAATCTCTTGCTCCTTGTGAGTTATCTTTACACTAGGAAAGAAAACTTACTGAGAAATAAAAACATTACACCTTCCTTATAATCACCTAAATAAATGAGGATGTTAATGCATAGTGCAGAAAAATTTGTCTGTTCAGAAAACAAGTATGTTCTCTATTCTCACTGTGTATTAGTCTGTTCACATGCTGCTAATAAAGATACACCCGAGACTGTGTAATTTACAAAGAAAAAGAGGTTTAATAAACTCACAGTTCCATGTGGCTGGGGTGGCCTCATAATCATGGCAGAAAGAAAAGGAGGAGCAAAGGCACATCTTACATGGTGGTAGGCAAGGGAACATGTGCAGGGGAACTCCCCTTTATAAAACCATCAGATCTCATGAGATTTACTGTCATGAGAACAGCAAAGCAAAGACCCATACCCCCCATGATTCAATTACCTCCCACCAGGTCTCTCCCACAACATGTGGAAATTGTGGGAGGTACAATTCAAGATGAGATTTGAGTGGGGACACAGCCAAACCATATCACACTGATTGTAAACAACAGCCAATAGATTGTTTACTTTTGACCAGGTTGAAGGAAGAGTCAACAGATAGTTCCATACAGCATGTTGTGGGCAGTGAAGGAAGAGAAAGCACAGGAATTTTTGAAGATCTTTCTAAGGTCCCTTCAATTTGGAGAATAGAGCTTAAGAATCTCAGAAAGCCAAGAAAGGAAATGAGCTCAGTTCCTCACCACAGAACAGTACTAGTGGCAGGATCAAGAAATAGCAGGTGTCTACATGAACTTACCATTATGCAGACACAGGTTCTGCAAGCAGCCTGACCCATGGTTGGCTGGCTGAGTTACTTGCCAAGTAAACAGATTTGAAAGAAATGCATGTGAGGGCAAAGTTACCAGAGTGCCTGTTTTTTTCCCAATCCATCAATTATTTGAAGAGCAGCAGGGCTTCTCTGAAGGTGCATGAAACCGGGGAGAACCACTATGCATGAGGGAGCCATAGTGGAGGCCAATATGTGGATAGTTTGGTGGTTCTACCTCAAATAGAGGATAGAACAAATGAAACAGAAACAAATATATTCTTAAAAATATTTTAGAAGATATTTTCTCTAAAATGAAGGAAGGTATTGCTACCTTCCTTCAGATCAAACACAAAGTTTTCAATGGGTGGCTAATGCCACGATATTCTGGAAAATTTGCTGAATACAAGGTTAACGATAGCCTTATGAATACGCCTCTCACCTATTAAGCTTAAAAACTGAGGCTGAATTCAGACATCTTCTAGGTAGCATTAAATGCTAGCAGATAGTGAAGCAAGTTTCAGAGGAATGCCACTTCAGTGTGGTCTGTAGGCTGACGGCTTCAGCATCACCTGGGGTCTTGTTAGAATGCCAATCCTGGACCAGCCACAGTAGCTCAGCCTGTGATCCCGGCACTTTGGGAGGCCGAGGCAGGTGGATCAGAGGTTTGAGACAAGCCTGGTCAACATGGCAAAACCCTGTCTCTACTAAAAATACAAAAATTAGCCAGGCGTGGTGGCAGTTACCTGCAGTCCCAGCTATTCTGGAAGTTGAGGCAAGAGAATCCCTTGAACCCGGGAGGCGGAGGTTGCAGTGAGCAGAGAACACACCACTGCCCTCCAGCCTGTGCAACAAGAGCAAAACTGTGTCTCAAAAAAAAAAAAAAAAAAAAAGCCAAATCCTGGACCACTATGGACCACTATCCCAGACATACTAATTTCAGTTCTCTAGAGGTAGAACTCAGAAATCAGTATCTTAATATGCCCTCCAGGCGATTCAGATGCATGGCTAACATATGAGAGGCACTGCTCCAAACTTTAGTAAAATAAACACATGCAGCTCATAAATTTTACAACGTGCTAGGTTGTCATTTGCATATGAAGGTAACAGACAGCCATCTCTTCTCTGTATAAACTCAGGAAGTATATTTCTCATGAGTATTCGAAACAAGACGAATTGAATGAAGGGATTCAGTTTCACTGTTGATGGAAGAGCTAAGATAACAAATGACATTAAGACACTTCAAGATTAGTCCAACAGCCAGTCCCTGGGCTGACAGGGACAAAGGAGTCAGGCCAGGGGCCAGAGTTGCCTGAAGAAATCTGGAATCCTGGCAGGCCTGTCCAGTGGGAATGGAAATAATGCTTTAAACAATGGGGAGCTGGTGCCTGAGATTCTGACTGAGATGGATCGGGAGAAAAACACTCCACTTCACCTTCCTTCATCCTTCCAGTTTCTTGCCAGACATTTATAATACAGGGGTGATGGCAAACCAGACGGCCTTCCTAGACATGCATGGCTTTAAGGTCCCTTCTTCGTTTCTACAAAATATTTAAAAATAGGACCTCTTGGTACCTTCTGCTTTCTCTGGTCCCTTCTTTCTTTTATATATAGGACTTCTCTACATTTTCTGTTTATATGAATTTGAATTCTATTTTCAGTAGACTTTAGTGTGGGGTTCTGTTCTTCCAGAGGGAAATTTTGGTTGGCTATTTCTAGAGGCTCTAGGGCTTGAGTGCCTCAGCATAATCTAGTTTCACTTGACTTTTGCTACACCCATCTACAGAGTTGCTCCTCTGTAACCTCTCTCCAGTTTTGGCAATTATTCCCCAACCTGCCTGCTGGGTTTCCATCCAACAGCAGACTTCTGATTTAGTAGGTGAGTACTTGTTGAATCTTGTTACCCCGGCTCCTCACAGAATGTTGGAAGTTCCCCCCTTTCTCCTCTCTGTTACTGCCAAAAGTTGGGAATTTTTCTTGCCTGCCCATATTCTAGAGTTTGTAAGAATGAGCCTTGTTTTTGTTGAAGGGGTCCATGAGGTTTTACTTTCACTATTCGAGGTGCTCTAACCATTTTGTAAGGGGAATTGGAATGGTTTAAAAGTCTGCACCAAGGCTGCCATTTTGCCCTGACTAAAACCTAAATCACCTTCTTTACTTGGTTTCGGAGACATCATACTACACTGTCTTTCTGTCCTATCTCACTGGTTTTTCTGAGAATTATTTGTTTAATGTGTGAGGAGAAATTTCATGTTTACTCCCTTCCCTAATACCTCGGTACACATTTATAAGACGATCTGTACTTGTTTAGAATGTTACCCTTGACACACATTAAGTATATGCACATACAGAATATCCCTCATGAATTCCGTATGTTGTTTGTACTTTAAATATTGATAAATGTTGATGTAAACGTTCTAGGCATATCTACTGAACTGCATTTTGTTCTCATACTGATAGAACTTCATTCTGCCATTCTGCTCTAGGGCAGTTGTAGTTTATTATGGGATCAGAAATTAAATTAAACCAATGTGCTTGGTTACATAATGTTGCTGTCTCAAACAATATGCTTTTGAATGTCATATATAGTGTGTTTCATTTATGTCTAAACTTCACAAGATATTCATGTATATTGTGAGGAAAGCAGAGAGAGAGAAAAAAAACATTACAGAAGAAATTTCTATCCTTTGGCATTTTCCAAGATAATCTATAATATTTTGATAAAATGCTTGAACTTACTTTCTCTCTGCTTTGTAATTGGCTAAAATCACAGAACTATTGTAGCTTTCTCATCTACTGGGTTCAAGGCTATGTATCACAGCCTTGCATTATGGCACCCTCTGTGCCCGTTCACATATGTACTCATTCATTCTCAAAACCATCTGTACTTCACAATGCAAGTGGAGACCAGGCCCTGAGGGTTTACTATCTAACAACGAAATCCATTTATTTAGTTTTCTAACCAAAATAATGCTTTCTCATTCAAGAAATGTACTTGTGCATCTGCTATTTATTTGGCATGCTTCCCCCCTCTCTATTACTCACTTCACAGTTTTGGTTTAGCAAATACATTGGGTGAAATGAGTAAAGTTATGTAGACCAAAACAGTAGGAAGTGCTAATTGTCATCAAATAGCCAAGTGCTGAGTTTATAAGGGAAAGGTATAGTTTGATACTCCAGCCACTTTGGGCTGGGTCTTTCTAAGATGGGCACATTCTGTTTCTAATAGACAGATTTCTTTGACCTATATGGAGTCAAAATAATTTAGGTCACCAGAATTCAAATAAAATTGACACTGTTTGAGAACAAACTATTGACCATGCCTGTGTGTTATTTTACACAGTGGTTTAAAAGTGATATAAAATGTAATATTTAAACATAAACTGGAAACCATCAAGAATGCACTGATTTTAAAAATAGCAACCAGGAAAAAAGATTAGGTAATGAAATTCCACATTCTGACCCACTGTCTTCTGAATGTCCATTTACTTGTTTATATGAATAAAGGCGACTCCTTAAAACTATGGCACGCTCAACGCCAATGTAGACTGGGAAATAAGGTAATAATTCCTACCGTTTGGTTCTGAAATTCACCCCCAAAAACACAATAAATGCAAGTTTTCATGGGCAAATGTATCCTCATTCATTGTCATCTAGCTTTAGAGTCACAGCTTGATAAATTTAAATTGTCAGACCATGGAGGGAGAGATTTGAGAGGAACAGAAAGGAAGGAGAAGCGATTCCTCACAAGGATGCATCTATGAAGGTCAAATGACTCAGAAAAATCTTCATATGGTAAAAACTACATTTTAAAAGTCATTACCCATCTACCTTCTTGCATTTCTCTACTTGTGTCCTAATTATTCATTTTAAGATTTAATTGTCTATTTCTCTTCTGTCCCTCCTTCCTTCTCCCCCTCCCTTCTTCTTTCCCTTCTCTCCTTCCATCTTTATAATGGGTAAAAACTCCCATTGAAATGCCTAGTTTGGTTCTAAGCAAAGCTTCTGCAACTCCACTGATCCCAGTATCCCTCCTGTACAGGACCATCTTCCATTCTAACTCCCTTCAGTTATGGCCAAATAGCTCTATACCTTTCAGCTCAAGTAAAACATGCTGTGAAAATAAACCCAATTAACTTATCTGCAATATCATGTGGGAATAGACTGACCATATTCACTCCATGTATTTTACTGCTTTGAAGTGGATTATCTTAGATCCTTAGTTATGTCTTGCTTTTTAAAGTTAAGATATGTATGGAATGGTAAAACAAAAGCAACAAAGTATATATTTGGATGAAAATAACTTTAAAATGTACAATTAATTATCATTGCTGTAACTTCTAGAAAGCATGGCAAGGAGGGCTAAAGGTAAAGGCGCTGAGAAACACAATCCTGCCTCAACTGGACGTCTATTGTAGACTGAATATGAATACATGGAAACAGCAGAAGTGTAGAGTGCATTTTAATAATTTTTAAAAGAGTTAAATGATCAAATCCCTAAAGATGCCACATTTTTCTTTTTCTTTGCCCAAGAATCTGTTTTGGAAGCCAATTCAATGATTACTACTAGGACATGGAATTTTGATATCCATTTGGTACTGATTTACACCAGTATTTTAAGGCTGCCAACAAGAAAGTCCAGAATTTCAGGCAGCCAAAATTCCACAAGAGACAACTGTCTTTTATTTTATAGCTTATGAATTTGGGGCTTAATGTGATTTTCCACTAACAAGTTCTGTACCCCCTCCAGAGTGCTAAAGCCAGTGCATAGATCAGCAAAGTAACCCAGAACATATGAGGCAAGTTAATATTAAACTTGAAGGAAAAATGTACAAATTATATTGTTTACTTAGGGAAAAAAAAGCACTCTAGTTCAAAGGGCTGACACACGATTTATTGCAAACACTAAACCAGAGTGTTCACATTTTTACCCACAATCCCACCTGTAGTACTTGTTCGGTGGTGTTGTGGCAATGGATACAGATTAATAAATCTATCAATTAAAAGTCCATTAAATATTGGTAAGAAGCTCTAACAACAACTATATGTCTTCTTATGAAATGGCTAGAAAAAATACAGAACCACATCCATAATGAGTAAATAAATCACAGTAATAAATAACTTAGGGAATAGGTAGATGAATAACTCTTTTTAAGCATAAGTAAATAAAGAACCTGTTTAATTAAAAACAACAAAATGTTCTTAGTTTCCAGAAATAATTCTGCTGTGAAAAGAAAACTTCTGCACACAATTAGGAAAAATAGTATAGACTTTCTTTCTATGCTCAAAGCAGTGTTTTCAAAAGACTTAAAAAAATAATAAATAGTGGAACACATAAATGATTAACTGTGTGGGGTTTTTTTGTTTTGTTTTGCTTTTTACATAAGTCATGAAATCTTCCCCAGATTCCAGGAAGAAAAGGATAAACATATATCAGTCTCATACTATTGAAATGTCCCACTCACAGGATTTTCCCTAGGATTCCAGGCTTATTAAAAAACCTTCACGTTTCATACAGTTTGTAATGTAGCTTTATACATTTGTTCTCAATCTGAGTCAGCATAGATATATAATAGATAATATCAGCATAGGAAGCTGTAGAATTATTTATCTACAAAACCAGATATCAAACACTGCACCCTGCATTTTTTAGTAAAGAGAAATTAATTATGTCACAAAATTTCACAGATGAGGCCTACGGAAGAAAAACGCAGGAACTGTTTCTGTAGTAGAAGCCCATCCTAACTACTAAGAAAGACAAACAATACCCTTTAGATTTCACACAAGAATTCTTGAACTGTTAGCCTAACACCTGGCCCTGGTGCCAACCATGGGAAGAGGACTTCTGGACCACCATCGTCAGGTTGCACTCTGCCTTCCTGAGAGGGATGAGAATCTTTGAGAGATTCCCAGACTCATCAGAAGGAAGGCTAGAGCACTGTATATAAGCACCATATAGCACTGCTATATTTCTAAAATAGTAATTGTACAGAGTCATTTTAACCATGTGCCAAACTGCTCTACCTAATGACAGTTAAAGCTGCACAGGAGTGTGAGTGAATGGTTAAAAGACTTCTGACTTCTTAACTTTTCTAGTAGAAACATTTCCATAAAAAAACTTCATTTAAAAATATATTGCTAAATTACTCTATGAGATTTATCATTAGCTAATAATATGATTTTATCTAAACAAACTTTAAAAACTGACACTGAGTGGACAAATTATTTCACACAAGAAGTTACTGTATCTAGAAGAAAATAAAATGAAGAAATTTCTATAAATTAATCTTTGAAGTTTAATGTATTTACTCACACCGTCTTATAAGACAAGGCCTGGGAAAAAAAGCCATTCTGTTTGTAAAGGCCAAGATAATATATCTCAGGTGGTAGCAAATCACATAAATACTGTGAGTATCAATCCTGGCCCTCTATCAGGAACATGCATTTCTGGTTTATTTAATCAGGGATAATTATCTTATTTGTTTTCACCTTATTTGCACAGAGTTATGACAAATTCCATTCTTAATTTCTCATTAGATTTCCAAAAGACTCCAAATTGAACTTCAATTATGGCTAAACTCAACAGCTGTGGTATTTGGGGAAAAAATGGAGAAATACCCCTCTAAATATATGAGATCCACCAACTGCTGCTTTATCTTAAAACTAAAGTTTATCATTTTAGACTTCCCCTGTCTGTTATAATACGTTCTGACCTAAACTTATCCCATATTTTGCCTTTACTAATTTGTTTTAGATATAGCAGTGTAATCAGCAGCAATGTGACCAGAGTACACTATACTTTGTTACAATATAAACATCCTGGCAGTCAGTTAAGTTCACTGTGCCCTTTGGAAGTCTAATCATACAGACAACAGGTATGACAGAATATACACTACTTGATATATACAAATGTGAGTCCTGAGAGCAACACATAAGGATTAAAAGACGAAATATTTTTCATTAAGGCTGGAAGAAATTCAAGAAACTTTAATGGGGAGGTTTTAAAAGTGCTGACTAACGTATATCACTTGCTTTTAGATAAAAATGACCCCAATCTCAAGTTGCTGGCTTAAGAATGTTTTGTTCATTTATTCATGGCTGATGGTGAGCAGGTACTTGGCATCCCATTGGTTTTATATTTGAATTTCATCTTCTGCCTTAAGTTCATGGCATGTACCACTGACGTGTGTTCCTAACACTTCTCCTTCTGATAACAGCGGAAACAAGCCAGGAGGCTGCAAGGTCAATAGGGAAAGAGAGGGAGAAAAACTGGGAGTCATGGCTTCTGGCAGAGAACCAAGATGATAGGGGATGGGAGAGCGTGGGTGTTTCTGAGGCACCTGCCCCAGGGTTACTGCTGGCATTCTTGGTGGGACTGCTTTAATCCCAGGCTGGGCTATTGCTGTTATCAAAGGGGGTGGAAAAACAAAAGATTTCTTCTCTTTTGGAATGCCAGGCATATGCAAATGTTCATCCTTTAGTTTCGCAATATCATTAAATACTGAGGCAAGAGGTTGGAACTTGGGTTCCCAACTGAGAAGATAATTCCAGTGATAGTTGCCTCTTGCATCATGATCAGAGGTTGTCTGAGTTGAAAGAGCTGCACACCTTACTTCTTGATCACCTAAAATAAAGACAGACTCTTTTCTAGCATCAGTCAGGATGCTCTCTTTTGCCTCTCTCTTCTGAACTGTCTGGGGTAACACATATTTGATGGTACTGCAGCCTTCCCTTTGATCTCCTTCCCCAAGCGTTTGGCTGGCATCTGCTGTTTCAGCAGTCACCATCACATCGGTTTCCCCAGATAGGCAGGAGAGCTGGTCTGAGTCCCTGGGGATACCCGAGTCTGGCACCCTGGACTCGCAGTCACTCAGAGCTGAGTCTGAGCCCTTTCTGTAGGGATGCTCATTTATCCTCTGGATTTCCTTGTCTTCTGCAGTTTCGCCTTCCACAGAACAGTGGCCACTGGAGTTTGAGTGTCTGTACAGATTGACAATGTCCTTCTCCATGATACTAATTAAACTCAGCCATTCCGGCATGGCATCCACAGGCAACACCTTGTTACTGCAGTCATCAGTTTTCTGGAAGGCTTTGAGCACATTGGGATCCCTGGTAACTTTCAAGTCCATATCTGAAGATGAGGTTTTCTTCTCCTCATAATTGTTTATTGTGTCTTTTTGTTTATGTCTTAAAATCAGTACAATTAGAATGCAGATGAGTATCAGAAACACTAAAAAGGAGACCACCAAGCTGATTGAAAAGCTGCTGGCGAACACTGCCAAGTGTGTTCCTTCAGAGGAGAAAGACACATTCACAAAAACAGTGCAAGCTGCAAACTTGGAGTCTGGTTTGGGGCTATGAGCGATTATTTTCATTTCCATGATGTCTTCTTTGTTGACTTGACTTTTTATTAGGGGAAGGGCTTTAATCAAATAAATATTTCCATTGGTTTTATTTACTGTAAAGAAAGGAGATGAGGTCCCAAGAGAGTAAAGAATGACTCCATCAATACCAGCGTCTGCATCTGAGGCTTCCACTCTTCCAATCAACTGTCTGTCTTTATTCTTTTCTGGGAGGGTGAAAAAATACTGATCTTGAGTGAAAATGGGCTCAAATTCATCTATCCCTTCAATATACACCCAGACCACTAAGGAGGCTGTTGCATCACCTTTGTCTTTGGCTTGGACTGTGAGGCAGTATTTATTGCCATTTTCGTAGTCAAGGATTTGCTTAGCATGAATATCCCCTGTCAAAGGGTCAATGAGGAAGAGACTGTGATCGGAAGACATTCCATGAATGAGTAAACAGGGTGATACAACAGAATAGGTCAATTCTCCATACGGACCTGCATCAAAATCCAGAGCATTGATAGAGCATATGGTAGAGGAAATAGGCAGATTTTCCGGAACAACACAGCTGAAACTTGAAAATGTAAACTGAGGTGCATGGTCGTTATCGTCCAGGACACTGACAAACACAACTGCAAAAGAAAAGTGTTTCTTTTCTGCATCTGAAGCTTGGACAGTTAAGGTGAATTTTGTCATTTCTTCATAATCCAAAGGTTTAATCAAATAAAGAACTCCAGTGTTTTCTTCTAAATAAAAATGTCCCTTCTCATTTCCAGAGATGATATGGTAGATGATTTCTGCATGTGACCCTGTGTCACGATCATTTGCTGAGACCACAGTGATGTGACTCCCTAGAGGGGTGCTTTCCTTGACATGGGTGTGATAGCTCAGGCTGCTGAAGTTTGGAGGATTGTCATTGACATCAAGTACTTGTATTGATATGACAGCTGTGGCACTCAATGAAGGGCAGCCACTGTCAGATGCTAGAATGACAATCTCATGGCTAGCACTTGCTTCCCTGTCCAGACTGTGAAGCAACACAAGGTAAGCGACTTGCTTATAAGGATATTCTGAATGAATGAAATTAGTTTCCACATGAAAATTGTTCTGTAAATTACCCCTGATGATGGAATATTCAACATATGTGTTTTCAGGGGTCCAATCATGGTCAATGTTTGAAAATGTAACAAGTGTGCTTCCAATCAGAGCATCCTCACTTAGGCTGAGGTTATAGGATTTGACTGTGAACTCAGGGGCATGATTGTTCATATCTTGTATTCCTATCTCCACTAATGTAAGAGCTCTCAGCTCAGGATTTCCGCCATCACTGGCTTCAACAATAAATTGAGTTGTTGATATTTTATCCAGAAGCAATACGGGACCAGTAGTAAATATTGTGCCTGAAAAATAAGACATAGTATTTCAGCACTATGAGGTGCAGTTTCATGATCAATTTCATCAGCAGATGATTACTGAATGTCTACTAATATATGTTCGATTCTTTGTTAGATTTGTTAAGTCACAACCTTAATAACACCAAATAGAAATACAAATTATTGTATATATGTATACGTTTATAACATGTAAGATACAGAAATAATATTCATGACATTCACTCTGTGAAATATGTGTGCAGCTTGAGGGTTGCTTTTGCCACAAATTTCTCTGAATTTTATTTTTGTAGAGTAAGTTGTTCCACTATTCCTAAAAAAATTTTTGTTTGTAAAATTTATACCCGATTCTACTACCCACAAACACATGTATAGAGATATTCTGGCATAAAGATACTTATTCTGGGCCAGGCATGGTGGCTCACACTCATAATCCCAGCACTTTGGGAGACTGAGGTGGGCGGATCAAGAGGTAAGGAGTTCGAGACCATCCTGGCTAAAAAGGTGAAACCACGTCTCTACTAAAAAAAACAAAAAATTAGCTGGGTGTGGTGGCACATGCCTGTAGTCCTAGCTACTTGGGAGGCTGAGGCAGGAGAATTGATTGAACCTGTGAGGCAGAGGTTGCAGTGAGCCGAGATCATTCTGCTGCACTCCAGGCTGGGAGACAGAGTGAGACTTCGTCTCCACAAATAATAATAATAAAATAAAATAAAATAAAATATTTATTCTGGAAATACTTGTTGACACTCAAGCCAAATGAAAGCAGTAAAAACGATTATGCTGAGTTACTACTGAGATGGGCTTTCCTAAAGGTCATGCAAGTTGATTGTGGTAAATATAGAAATATATAGTTTTTATAAATATGTGTGTTAAAACATTTTTAAGATAAATGTCTCTTAAGGATGGTCACTAAGAAAGAATACAGAATGTTGACATTTAAATGCTACATTTCAATTAGAGTCCCACTATGAACTAAATAGACCATCATTTGATGTTTAAAAAATATTTGAATCAACAGCTCAGTGCAAAATTTGTCGACAACACATGTCAAATGAAAGTGTTGCTAAGGATTGAGTGCTCAGAAGGAGTTGCACAGATCTGCTGTGGCCAGGGTGGCAATTGCCATCATACGAGACGAGAGAGAAAGAGAGAGAGAGAGCATGATATGTTTGTGTTCATGGAGTAATTGTTCATCCATGGGCAACATGATACATGATATACTTCTCCGTTTACAGCACCAGGTGGGCTTCATGCTGGTATTTTGGGACTAAATTCCCCTTTCAGGTAATTCTAAGGTTGATTTTTAAATGAACTCTCACTTGTGAAATGATCCAAGGGTGGATAGAGATGGAGAACAGAGAGTGTGATGTGTCCCAAGCCCTATTATTTTCCATTATGCTCTGCTAGGGACATTGTTTTGCTAATTATTCATCTTTATAAAATTTAGCTTTTAATGTTCACTCACTGTTAAACTTTCTCTATATACTGTTTAATTGAATGTGGATTCACTTGTCTGAATGCATTTCACAACCACAAATGTCTTGGTCTCTGGCAAAAAGAAAAAAAGCTTTGGGAAACATCAAATAAACCAAAAGAGCACAATGGTTTCTAGTTGATAGAGATGCTTAAATAATTTTCCTTTTTAAATAATTCTTGTGCTTATTGAACACATAATGCTATTACTGATTTTTTTTAACTTGGCTTGGGAAAAAGCATCCAAACTCTAGTATGATGAAGTCTTCAGCACAGAATAATCCATTCAACATCATTTTGATTCCTGCTGATTCCTGGGATAATTGCCGGAACTGAGCTTAGTTTGGCGAATGAACCTGAGTGTTTATTATACTGGGGTCTCTGAATTTGTGAGCGTTTACCGGCATTTAACCAGGGACTTTTGCTTTCCAGCCACTGAGATGTTGAGAAGAGAAGTAATACTGGTATTGGCTACTGCAGCACTTGATGTGAAGAGTAATCAGTCATATTTCTTATTCTGTGGAGGTGGGGGACATTTTTAGGGGCATTTCGAAAGGGTTACTTCAGGTTTACACTTTGAAACTCCAACCTATGAGCACTAATGCAACTATAAATAACTCACCATTCTTAGGATCAATGGAGAATTCCTTAGAAGAGGAAAAAATTCTGTAAGAAATGTTCTCATTGCTTTCTAAGTCTGTGGCTGACACAGTCAGCACTGAATACCCCACAGGTATTGATTCAGGAACTGTGGCCTGAGGGAAAAAGAGAAAAATAGGGACATTGTGTTTAAAGGCTGAAGATATTTTCACAAACAGGGCCAGAACTTGAGGTCATTTTATTTATTTTGATTATGGAAACCATACCATACAACCTGACTTTATTAGACATATTAATTTATGGACGTGACATATTAAAAATATTGTGTGAATAGTCCCTGGATTCCGAGAAAAAAAAGATATTGTTTGTTTTGTTTTTGAAACAAAGTTTCACTCTTGTTGCCCATGCTGGAGTGCAATGGTGCAATCTTGACTCACCATAACCTCTGCCTCCTGGGTTCGAGTGGCTTTCCTGCCTCAGCCTCCTGAGGAGCTGCTACTACAGGTGCCCACCACCATACCAGGCTAATTTTTATATTTTTAGTAGAGACGTGGTTACACCATGTTGGCCAGGCTGGTCTTGAACTCCTAATCTCAGATGATCTGCCCACCTTGGCCTCCCAAAGTTCTGAGATTACAGGGGTGAGCCACCACACCTGGCCATAAAAAAATGTTTTAAAAATTATTTTATTCTATTTTTTTCATTGTAAAAAAATTTCTTCTAAGCTATTCCTATGTGGCATAAGATAGTTAATACATTCACTAATGTATTATATTACAGCATGGCATAATTCAAGCAAGCCTTCACGAGGGATCATTACTTAGGTTAACCTCCCCTTGTGTTTACGCTTAAATCTTGCATTTGCTACATTCAAAAGTTCTGGAGTCCATTTGCAAGTACTGAGTTGAATGCTATCCTGGCCCTTACTTCTATAAACATATTCTATGCTCTAAAAGCTGAAATTTCTACTTTATAGCTTTGTTCATGATTTTTTTTCTGTAAAATTTTAATCAATGCATCCCAAAAATATGTCTATGAAATAAAGAATTTTCCCAAATTAACTGCCGATAATATAAACAATCTTATCAGTGGTTTGCAAATATTAGGTAGGTTCTAATTGTCATGAAATACTGGACTGCAACCTCTAAAAAGTAAAAATATATATATAGAGAGAGAGAGAACTAAGTTGAATGAGACTTTCATTTTCATATGTACTTACAGACTCCGTGATATTAAGTGTAAAACCCACAGCATTCACTTAGGCACTAAAAACAGTGAATGCTGTCTGTTTGAATCAGTCTGTCAGCGATGGAAGACTTACATCATTCTCTATTCTTTCTAATTTTGGCTGTGGTTTCAGCATCCTTTTAAGCCCTTTACCTGATAGAATTCTTGAGAAAACACTGGTGGATTATCATTGACATCCAGCACACGGACTGTGAGTGCTCCCTCTGTGCGGTGCACCGAATCAGAAATTTGGATGAGCAGCCGATATTCAGTCACTTCTTCAAAATCCAGTGTTTTCACCAACACCACCACTCCACTGTTCTGATCAATAGCAAACTTGGTTCCAGGATTACTCTCTTTGGCAAAACTGAATATGAAAGCTGAATTCAAATCCACGTCATGGACTGACACATGAGTCACAATTACACCAGGCAAAGAATCTGAAATAGTCATGACCAGTGTCAGTCTCCATTAAAATTCATCCTTTGAAATACTTTCTTTCATAGTTCCATCCAAGTGTTTTTATTCTAAGCCCAACATGATTTGCTCTTTCTTGGCCTGATTTCTCTTATAAAGCTCATTATGCACTGAACAAAAACTCTGAAGAATTTATGAGCCCAATAAAAGTGAAAATTTACCACTGAGTAGGGAATTGAGGAGGTAGGATATATTTAATTTTTATATTACATTGTTTTCATCATATGCTTACAATACAATTCTAGTAACAAGAAAACATTCTAAGCCTCTTATTTATAATATGCAGTTTCTATATCAAAATCGTGTCTTCACGGGGTTTGTAAATGGGATGAAGAGTATTACTCAGAACATTATTACAAAATATGGCATTGTCAAAAGTAGGTCAGGTTTAAATATTTGGGCACTAATGTTAGAATTAAATACTTATTTCCTTAAATTTATTTTTGAACAATTATTTCTTTTAGAGTGGCACACACACTGCTTTTCTTAAATCTCAAAATTATTAAGATTATAGAAAAACAAAGTCTACATAGTACTAGTGAGGAAAACAAATTTCAAATATTATTCACCAAAAAATTACAAAATAGATGACATGCTCAGTGCCTCACTCAGCACATGTTCTCTAGCCTAAACAGCCCATGAAAGGGACTTTGTTTTTAAGCTTACAGATATGGTATAGGTGGAAAGAATATGCCAAGATGCTCAGAATAGTTCCACTGTATATGAAATTCATAATTTTCCATTTTCAAGCTTGAACACTCTCAATGTGTGCTAACCACACCATACCCCATTCAGCATGTTTTGATTTATGTAGTTTCTTCTTGTGATATATTTATATTAGGCCCATTGCTATATTTTAACACTAATTGCATGTGCTGAAAACTAGAACTTTCCATAAAATCAAATGAAAATATATCAAAAGTGTGCGAGGCAGAACTGGATAATTTCTTTTATTTGTAGGTTATAATATTTGTAGATATCTCTATGAATAGGCATTTCTGGAATATATCCCTCTATGAGAGGTGATGGCTGCAATTTGTTTAGAAAGTGAATATAATAAAATGTTAGAAACAGTTTTAGGAATTAGTTTAGTATTAAGAGTGAAGTAGAGAGGCAAGCAAGCGGCCCCCATTATTTTCAACTTCAACTATAAAGACTTAGGTTGTGTTTCACCAGTGCAGCCATTGACCATGGACAACTTTGGGTCCACAGACTATGGGATCATTGGATAATCCACAGATCCAAATAATGAAAATTAACCGGATGGGCATGGTGGTTCACGCTTGTAATCCTCAAAATTTGGGAGACCAACGTGGTTAGATCATGAGGTCAGGAGTTCAAGACTAGCCTGGCCAACATAGTGAAACCCGTCTTACAAAAAATACAAAAATTAGCCCGGCATGGTGGCTCATGGCTGTAGTTCCAGCTACTCAGGAGGCTGAGGCAGGAGAATAGCTTGAACTTAGGAGGCAGAGGTTGCAGTGAGCCGAGATCGCACCACAGCACTCTAGCTTGGGCAACAGAGTGAAACTTGGTCTCAAAAAAAAAAAAAATTAACTAGCATCTCACTTAAAAACTTTCCAGTTTCAACCTCTACCATTAGTGTGATACAAACATTGAAGATTAGGTTATTCTGGGAAAAACGATGGCTTTGTGCAATAAACATCTAATTCACTTCGTTAAACATCTAATTACTTGTTATTAGTATCCTGAAAAGACTGACAGAGTTATGAATGCTGATTCTTCTTAGAGGAGGCTCACAATGGTTATCACAGTAAACAAAATGTACTTCTTCATAGAGTAGATTTAATTTGTGAGAAATGTCTGTATATAAACAGATACTGTAAGGGATGACAGAGTATGGGGACTTGGCCTCCAGCTGATCTGACTGCAAATCACAGCTTTAACATTTTGCTCCTTTGATGTTTAATATTTAACTTATGACCATCCATTTTCTATTCTGCAAAAGGAAGACAAAAATGATCTAGCTTGCATGGTTGCTGAGGATCAGCACTTGTGTTTAATACAGTGTCTGCTAAAGAAAATAGAAAATGATATTATACAAGTTAATCAAAACCACTATGCCAAATTGTCATACTTACCTTCTGCGATTTCAACTGCTTCAGAGTGGAGAAAAACTGGGGCATTGTCATTTGTATCAGTCACCTGTATCTTGATCATAGTTGTATTAGAAAGCCTGGGCATCCCTTTATCTGTGGCTTGGACAATCAAGCTGGTTTAGGAAAGAATCAAAGAATGTGATTCATCATCCAGAAATTAGAAAAACAACATAAATATCAAATATCTAGTTGAAAATTTTAAAATGAGCTGACTAGCTACTTTTATTTCTCTCTTGGATTCTCTAAATGGCAACATTTAAAATGTCTTTTATAAGAATGGTACCCTGAAGTTAGTTTATTTTTAACATGTTAAGAGAACCAAATTCAGCAAGCTGCCAGGGATCATGAGGCATTAACGTCAAAATGGACCATTTTGGAGAGCCAGACTGTAAAATTCAATCCTGACCTGCAGAGCATAATCTGAAAAAATAGAAATACCAATACCTGTACTTTGGATAAGTAGACTGTCTCCATCTTGCCATGAAGTGGTCTGGATATTGCTACATATTTCCATCTTACAGAAACAACGAAAGATGTAGCCACTAAAAGACTGCTTTGTACTGATATTTTTTTTATCCAAATAGCAAATCAATCAAAATGCTAGAATTAAGACAGGACACCTCTATGATGAACACATATACAGAAGTTGCGTGATTGGCTGGGATTGTGAAGTAGAGGTAAAAGTCCATGATCTGAAGGAATTTAAATGCACTGATTTAATCTCTCTTGGATAATGCTACAGCGAGCTTCTCCATCAAACAAACTACAAACCTTATTACTATCTTCACCTTCTCCCTTTCTCTCACCACCCTTCCAACATCGAACTAATTCTGTGTCTTACCAGTATTAGCTCCTGGATATCACTTGGATTAGTGTTCTTAGCCATTTCACGCCTACCTTCAGCATATTTTGCTTTGTCTGGATGTGAAGAATTTCCTGGGACATGAGACTTGCAGTGTTTTTAAAACCAAAATAGTCCAGGTAAACTGGGACATGGAACTTTCAGTGCTACATCCATGAAAGTCCCAAGCAAACCTGGACAAGCCAGTCCCCTGTAGCCTCAGTCCTTCAGCATTTTTACCTGGAACGCTCTACACGTATTGTATTCTTTCTCACCAGGAGTATCTGATAAATTACAAACCTCCCTCCTGTGAGTCTCCTCTTGTTCCATCTACCCTCTATATTGCTCTCAATTGCTCTAACTAAAATCCTAATTTGAAAACCTGACCTTCCTATTTAAAACCCTTCTTTGCCACTCCATGTCTCTACGAGGTTGTCCAACCCCTGAGCATGTTCACATAAACTTTTATGTCCTTGCTTTTACTTGGAATCCCACCCCTTACACCTTCTTGGTTTTTCAAAGTTCACATCTCTGCCAAGTTTTCATGGACATTTCATTTGATTTAAATGCACCTTTATGTATTCCCATAGCACCCTGTACATTCTTCTGCCATAGCAATCATCGCTGTTTTTCCTAAATAACATATTTGTCTGCCTCTTCTGTAAGTTTCTTAAGGGCAGGGAGCTGCCTTATTTGCTCTTCCTTAGTAAGTATTGAATATTGGTTTCTCAAGATTTGCCCAAGGTTATACACATATTATATGACAGAGCTGGGATTCAGGCTCATGTCTTGGTCAACTGGAAACCTGTGCTTCATGATACTCATTGAACATACCCCTCTTTATTGTGTATATATCATTCTAATGTATAATTATTGGCTTATTTTTCACTCCCCTCTAAACACGATGAAGCTCAGGAGGGCAGCTGAGTTATAAGATGAGTTATTAATTAGAAGATGCTGTTTATTCCAGAAGTGGAATTAGTCTTAGCTAGTTGTGGGGACTACCTTTTAAGAAACTAAGTCTTGAAAGTTGATACACTTCTACTTTTTTTTCATCGTTAGCTCACTTGAAAAATATTCTTTCTCTTTCCAATCCTGAATTTTAAAATGACATAAACATCAACTCTTTTTTGGTTTGAATTTCACTTAAAATGAAATGATCAGTGCTTATCTATTATTCATGAAGAACACAGGCTGCTTTCTGCACCATCAGAGTTGGAATATTAGTAGAACAACCACCTGAATCTCACACTTCTGGAGCCTAATTTGTGGAATAATTCTATGTGGAAACTTTGTTACGAATGTCAGTCAGGTACATATGAAAATATTTTACCAAAAATAATGAACTCATTCTGCTTTCCCCCCGGCTGCTTGTCCCTCCCAATGTCATCTAACATCTCAACCAAGACATTAAAGTTCAACTCTTCTACTGTAGCCATAATTACCCTTATTTTCACAATGTTATGACTTCAGGCATCCTACATAATGTCTTGCCAGATTAACAAGAATTGAGATTCTTTGATATGGAGAGAAATATATTGTTTAGCATCAAAATAAATGGGAAAAGAAAAGGTTTCGCAATGACTTGAAGAACAGATAAAAAATATATAAAGGTAGATGTGCAGATATTCTACACACAACCTCTGCAAGACTTCAAGCCATCTATGATAGCTCTTTGGCAGTTGCTGGGAAACAGTTTTAGCCAGTCCAGCTCGCTCCATATTCCACACCTGTTCCCTGATTAGTATTATCAATAGAGACAATAAATGAAACTGACCAGATTTAGAACAGGCCCATTCTAAGGCTTTTAAGTTCAGAGAATATTTTTTTCCTATTTTATTGACCATGGGAAGTGTCTTTTACCATGTTAAACTTTAAGTGAGGCCTTTGAATAGGCAGGATCTTTTAGATTGCCTTAACAAATACTAAACTTGTTGGTAGAGAATTTTTCAAAACTCTCAATTGTATCTTAAATGTCTAGCAAGAATTTTCTATTTTTCTGAAATTCTAAAAAAATTTAAAAATATCAGCCACCGTCAAAAATAACTATGAAAATAAAAACTATGATTTCTGGTTAAAGATAGTAAGCAACTACACAGGTTTTATCTTCTCTTCCTCTCAAGATCCTGCTAAAATGATATCAAAAACCTTTTATAATGAGTTATAAGTCCATAAAGCTAAAAAAATGAGGGAAGATACTAGTGAGTGGAATGAATAAGAAATATCAACAATTTCTGGAAGATACAAGCAGATTCAAGAGTGGTTGTAGATGAGTGGACTGAAGGAAATCAGAGATTAAAATCCACTCAGAATGTACATGAAGAGTAGATCCCACTGAAAACTGCAAATTTGAGTGATAATGATGTGTCAATGTAGCTTCATCAAATGTAACGAATGCACTATTCCAGTGGGGATTTTGATAATGGAGGAGGTTGTGCATGTGTATGAGCAGGAATATATAGGAAGTCTCTGCATCTTCTCTCAATTTTGCTGTGGGCCTAAAACCACTCTAAAAAAGTATTATAAAATGCATTCAGAGGAGCATAAAGATAAGTGAGGAGCGGAGTTGCTCCCAGGTAATGAAGGAGAGGCTCAAGACATGGCAAAAATTGCAGTGAGGTATTGAGATAAAAATAGGAAGAATATTTTAAATTCAGATTATTTATATAGAAAGATTATTTATGTTATTTTAAGTACAGTGTAGTAATGTCCCTCTTGCCCATTACTCTTCATTCTCAGCCAAAGAATGCCTTTGGTTCATACTTAAGGTTAATAATATTGAAAGACCTTCTCTGGAGAACTGAAAGTCCCCTCCCAAAGAAAAATGAACTCCATATATACTGCCATTTGTATGCCATCCTAAAAAGTAGTCAACTTTCCCTCTGGTTCACTTGAAAGTGAAGTGTGCTAGTCAAGTTCTTCTAGCCCACTCAGAGGTTCTAATGACTTTGACATTGCCTCACTTATAACTAAGGATCAACACTTATTTACAGAAAGCCTCCAGCATGAAAAAGAGAGCTCAGTATAGACAAATAGAAAAAAAGGAACACAGTGGAAACTGATATTGAAAGGAACAAAAGAAACTTTAAACAATTCTAATTAATACCTTGGAGAGGTATCCAAAGACAACATATCCATAAACCAACAGCAGGATATTATTTAAAAAGTCAAGCATCAAAGAAGAGCTTTTAGAAGTAAAAACAAATATATAATATCCTCTCAGTTTTTAACTAGAAAATAAAAAAGAAATTTTAGAAGATTAAAATTCAGGAAATATCTGCCCAAAATAAAACAACAAAAACAAACTGACACACAAAACAAAAAATGGAAAGTAGGAAATAATATATAACTAAGAATCCACCTAGGCAAGCCAATACCTAATTTCATAGGATTCACAAAAATGAAACAGGGCACAACAACAAAACAAAACTAAAAAAAGGGAGAGGAAATTTTCAATGAAATAATACAAGAAAATTAAAAGAAACATGTCTCTTTATTACAAGGGAACACTGAGTATGCAGCACAAGGAGAAACCCACATTAAAATTTGTAATCATATTTTAAAATATTATGGGTGATAAGTATAACCTATAACTTTCTACAGAGAAGGAAAAAATTATACAAAGTAAAAGAATTAGAATGGCATCTGGGCATGGTGGCTCACGCCTGTAATTCCAGCACTTTGGAGGCCTAGGCAGGCAGATCACAGGGTCAGGAGTTCGAGACCAGCCTGGCCAATATGGTGAAACCTCAACTCCACTAAAAATACAAAAATTGCCGGGCTTGGTGGTGAGTGCTTGTAGTCCCAGCTACTCAGGAGCCTGAGGCAGGAGAATCACTTGAACCTGGGAGGCGAAGGCTGCAGTGAACCAAGATCGCACCACTGTACTCCAGCCTGGGTGACAGAGTGAAACTCCGTCTCAAAAAAAAAAAAAAAGAATTATTAGAATGGAATCAGACTTCTCAACAGCAACACAGAGTTTCAGAGAATAACAGAGCTATGTCTTCAAAATTTTAAAAGATACTTTCAACTTCTGTATTGTCCATTGAATACATTACATGAAAAAGTAGAATAAGGACATTTTCAGATATGCAAGGACTCAGATAATTTACTTCTCTGGCACCTTTTCCTGCAAACCTATTGGAAAAGAAAGACATGGGATCTGGAAGTGTTGGCCTGACCTAGGAGAGCTATAAAACAAAGTTATAGGATCTTAGCCCTACAATAGGTTTATTAAGCCAAACTGTTCATGCTTGATGTAGAGGGCAGAAAAGAGTAGGAACCAGATCTTCATGAAACAAGAGGGCTTGATAGAATATTTGATGTGAAATGCAGTCGGAGGTAAAAAACAGATGCAGATAACAGAGCTTATGGGATATTTATAGGGAATTAAGTGCATAGATATAGCCAACTGTGCAATCAGGAAAGAAACTCTAGGGGCTGGAGGAGTAGTGATAAAGGAAATAAAAATATAATATGATCTGACTATGAAGTAAACATGAATATATTCATATAATATAAACAATTACTGATTAAATGAAAAACAGTGATATGAATATAGAAGGAGAATTTGAGTGTGAGAAAGTTAGGATGTTATGCCTACATCTGTTATAACAGGAAGTTAAGAGATAATGTTTAATGTTATAAATTATTACATACTTGTATCTATAATATCAGAGAAAACCAGTTAATAGTGTCCACTTCTGGAGGGCTTTATCCCTGGTAGAGGTGAGGCAGTGGTTGCTGATTTTCATCTACACTCTACACACTATTTGATTTTTCAAAAGTATATTTTTTGATAACAATAAAAAATCAAATTAAGAAAATATCCTTAGATCAAAATCTTTAATCTTTATGTGTCTATTGAATTCTTCTTTTCTGCCTAAACAGGCTCAATCAAGCCAATCCTAAAAACATATTTTACTCTCAAGCCTGAATCCCACTCAGTTACCACCACATGGCATTTCTTCCTTTCAACATAAAACTGCTGAGAAAGGAAAGCTGTCTATCATAGTGGTCTCCACTCACTCCTCAATCCACTCATCACTTTTGTGAATCTGCTTTCCATTCATCGCTTTTGTGAATCTCTGCTGGAAAACATTATCAAGAACTTCCTAGTAATCAAAGGTTTCCTTCCAGTTGTCGACATAAACATTATAAACCTTAATGTGCTTACTCAGCCTTGGTTGAAATGAAAAGAAATTTCACATCACAGTGATATTCATTGAGAAGTCTTCAGAGAAAACAATCCTGCCATATGAACTTTGAATACTAAAAGTACTATGCTAGTACTTTGCTTTTGTTTGTAAACAGAAAGATACAAGGATAGAGAATAATTGCATGAAAATGAATATAAAGCACTGTTGGGACACTAGCCAAATTAGATAAAAGTTTGATTTTTTTAAGTTTAAATCTATACATACAACACTTTCTTACTATCATGAATTATAGTTCTCTCCTTTAAAGGATGGAGAAACTCTCTAAGATAATAACTAATAATAATGAAGTATTTGTTGTTTCATCTTCCAAAACTTGTGGTGTTTGTAATACATACTGGGTATGGGAAGTTGTATTTGTTCATTTCATCTGTAGAGTACTTTTATTAATGAAAATCAGCCTGTTGACTTAAGTTTTAAATGAACTTAATAAATTTATATTAATTAACCTACAACTATAATACCATTAGACTTATATTAATTCATCTGTTAATTATTAACAGATTTATGTTAATTAACCAACAACTATAATACAACTAAAATAGTTGTTAGAAAACAATTTGGAATCAGGTTATTTCTCGTAAACCTCTTAAAGTAAGTAATAGTTGGGTTTCTATATCTGCAGGTTCTACATCCACAGATTTAACCAACTGTGGATGGAAACTGAAAAATACAATAATAAAAAGATACAAAATAAAAATACAGTATAACAACTATTTACACAGCATTTACATTGCATTGGGTATAAGTAATCTAGAGATGATTTAAAGTATTTAAGATTCAGGAGAAAGTTGAAACCCAGTCCAAGGAATGCAGTAAAATGATGCAAGAGCTGAAAGACAAAATAGCCATTTTAGGATATAATCAAATTGAGCTTCTAGAGCTCTTACCATAAGAATTTCATAATATAATCATATATATTAATAGCAGAATAGGCCAAGCTAAGGAGAGAATTTCAGAGCTCCAAAAACAGTTCTTCAAATGAACTCAGTCAGACAGAAAGCTATAAGGGAAGGAAAAATGAAATCCTTCTTAGGCAAGCAAATGCTGAGGGAACTGGTTTCAACTAGATGAGCAAGAGGTCCTTGAGGGAGTGCAAAACATAAAATCAGAAGAATGGCATCTGCTACCAAAAAGACACATTTAAACACATAGCTATCAGGTACTATAAAGCAACTATACAATCAAGTCTACTTAACAGCATGATGACAGAATCAAAGCCACACTTATTGATACTAACCTTGAATGTCAATGGGATAAATGCCCCACTTAAAAGACACAGAGTGACAAACTGGATTAAAAGACAAGACCAACCACCTGTTATCTTCAAGAGACCCATATCACATATAATGACACTCAGAGCCTCAAAGTAAAGGGATGGAGAAAGACATACCATGCCAATGGAAAACAAAAAAGATCAGGACTTACTATTCTTAGATGAAATGTATTTTAAACCAATAAAAAATAAGAAAGATAATGAAGGGAATTACATAATGATAGAGAGTACAGTCCAATAAGAAGACTTAACTACCCTAAATATATATGTACCCAACATTGGAGCACCCAGATTAGATAAAAGTTTAGATAAAACAAGTTCTTCTTTGCCTATGAAAAGGCTTAGATAACCACAAAATTGTAGTGTGAGACCTCAACCCAACTGACAGTGTTAGACAAATCATCAAGGCAGAAAACTAACAAAGAAACTGTAGATTTAAACTTGATACATCACCAGTTGGATTTAATAGACATTCATGGAACATTCCACCCAGCAACCACAGAATATACATTCTTCTCATCTGCACATGGAATATATTCTAAGATTGACCACAGGCTCAGTCATAAAGCAAGTCTCAATAAATTCAAAACAATTGAAATCAAAACAAGTACACTCTCAGACCACAGTGCAATAAGAAGGGAATCAATATCAAGATCTCTCAAAACTACAAAAATATATGGAAATTAAAGAAAATAGAACTTACTAAAATACCTGCGATGCAGGTAAAGCAGTGTTAAGAGGAAAGCTTATGGCCCTAAACACCTTCATCAAGAAATTAGAAAGATCTCAAATTAACAATTTAATTTTGCACCTGGAAGAACTAGGAAAAAAAAAAAAACCAAGCCCAAAGCTAGGAGAAGAAAAGTGATAACTAAAATCAGAAGAACTTAATAAAATTAAGATACAAAAATCTGCACAAAAAAAATCAATGAAACCAGGACTTTGTTCTTTGAAAATGTAAACAAGTTTGATAGACCACTAGCTAGATTAACAAAGATAAAAGAAGATCTGAATAAGTACGATCAGGAATGACAAAAATGGCATTACAATCAATCCCACAGGAATACGAAAGATCTTAAGAGAATACCATGAACAACTTTATGCACACAAATTGGAAAATCTAGAGGAATGGATAAATTCCTAGAAGTACTTCCTCATTGGGAGAACTTGTTTTATGTATCTGGGTGCTCCAATGTTGTGTACATACATATTGAGGCAAGTTACATCTTCCTGTGGGAGTATAACTTCTATCGTTATGTAATACTTTTCATTGTCTTAGCTTTTATCGGTTTAAAATCTGTTTTATCTGATATAAGAATAGCTTCCTTTTTGTTTTCCATTTGGATGGTATATCTTTCTCCATCCTTTTACTTTGAGCCTGTGGATGTCATTACATATGATTGGGTCTTCTAACTTCCCAAAGATTGACATCCCAAGATTGAATCAGGAAGAGATGGAAATCCTGAAGAGACAAGTATCAAACTCTGAAATTGAATCAGTAACAGAAAACCTACCAACAAAAAAAGCCCTGGACCAGACAGATTCACAGCCAAATTCTACCAGATATAGAAAGAAAAACTGGTATCAACTGTACTGAAACTAACCCAAAAAAACTGAGGAGCAGGGACTTCTCTTTAATTCATTCTATGAAGCCAGTATCAGCCTAATACCAAAATCTGGCAATGACATGACAAAGAAAGAAACTTCAGGTGAATATCTCTGATGAACATAGATGCAAATATCTTCAACCAAATAGTAGCAAGTAAAATCCAGCAGCCCATCAAAAAGCTAATCCACCATGATTAAGTAGACTCTATTCCTGGGATGCAAGGTTGGTTCAACATATATAAATCAATAAATGTGATTTACCACATAAACATAATTAAAAGCAAAAACCATATGATCATTTCAATTGATGCAGAAAAATCTTTTGAAAAAATTCAACGTTCCTTCATGATAAAAAACCCTCATCAAAATAATAAATGAAGGAACATACTTCAAAATAAGAGCCATTTTTTATAATCCCACAGCCAACATCATAATAAACACCCAAAACCATTCCCTTTGAGAACTGGAACAAGACAAGGATGCATACTCTCACTACTCCTACTCAACATAGTAGTGGAAGTCCTAGCCAGAACAATCAGGAAAGACAACAAAACAAAATGCATCCAAACAGAAAAGAAGTCAGACTATCCCTCTTCACTGACAATATGATTCTATACTTAGAAAGCCTAAAGACTCTGACAGATGACTACTAATACTGATAAATGATTTTAGCAAGGTTTCAGGATACAAAATCAATGTACAAAAAATCAGCAGCATGTCTATACACCAATAACAACCAGAATGAAAGTCAAATCAAGAACACAATACAACTTACAGCAGCCACAAAGAGAAAAAAAATACCTGGGAATATATAGAAATGCAGGTGACCTAGAAGGTGAAATATTTCTATAAGGAGAATAACAAAACACTTACAAAGAAATCAGAGATGAGACAAACAATTGAAAAAAAACATTCCATGTTCACAGATTGGAAGAATCAATATCATTAAAATGGCCATACTGCCCAAAGCAGTTTATAGATTCAATGCTATTCCTATCAAACTACCAACATCATTCTTCACAGAATTAGGAAAAAAAATGCGAAAATTCACATGGTACCATAAAAGAGCCCAAATAGCCGAAGGAATCCTAAGCAAAAAGAGCAAAGCTGGAGGCATCATATTACCTGACTTCAAACTATATAAGGCTACAGTAATCAAAACAGCATAGTACTGGTATAAATGCAAGCACATTGACCAATGGAATGGAATAGAAAACTTGGAAATAGAACCACACATCTACAACCATTCAATTTTAACAAAGCCAGCAAAAATGAGCAATGGGGTAAGCACTCCCTATTCAATAAAGGGTTCTGGGATAACTGGCTAATCAAATGCAGAAAAATGAAACTAGATCCTTGCCTTTTACCATAAATAAAAATTAACTGAAGATGAATTGCAGATTCCAATATAACACCTCAAACTATAGAAAACCTAGAAGATAACCTAGGAAATACCCTTCTTGAAATTGGCCATGGCAAGACATTTTTGGCTAAGTCTTCAAAAGCATTGTAACAAAAAACAAAAATTGACAAATGGGGTCTAATTAAACTAAAGAGCTTCTGCACAATAAAAGATATTATCAACAGAGTAAACAGACAACCAACAGAATGACAGAAAATATTCACTAACTATCCGTCTGGCAAAAGTTTAATATCCAGAATCTACAAGAAACTTAGATCAACTAGCAAAACCTGAATAATCCCATTAAAAAATAGGCAAAAAACATGAAAAGACACTTTCCTAGAAAGACATACAAGCAACCAACAAACATATGAAAAAATGCTCATCATCACTAATCATCAGAGAAATACAAATCAAAACATAATGAGATGTCAGTCAGAACGGCTATTATTATTATTATTATTACTGTTATTTTTGAAACTGAGTCTTGCTCTGTTGCCCAGGCTGGAGTGCAATGGAATGGTCTCGACTCACTGCAACCTCCGCCTCCTGGGTTCAGGTGATTCTCCTGCCTCAGCCTCCTGAGTAGCTGGGATTACAGGCACCCACCACCACACCTGGCTAATCTTTACATTTTTAGTAGAGATGGGGAGGCTGGTCTCTAACTCCTGACCTCATGATCTGCCTGCCTCGGCTCCCAAAGTGCTGGGATTACAGGCGTGAGCCAATGCATGCAGCCTAGAATGGCTATTATTAAAAAGTCAAAAAACAACAGATGCTGGTGAAGTTGTGAAGAAAAGGGAACACTAATACATTATTGGAAATGTAAAATAGTTCACCCACTGTGAAAAGCAGTTTTGGAGATTTCTCAAAGAATTTACCACAAAGTATTATTGCTGGGTATATTCCCAAAGGAAGATACATCATTATAGGAAAAAGACACATGCACTCATATGTTTATCACCACGCTATTCACAATAGCAAAAAGAGAGAGAGAGCGAGAGAGCATGGAATACTATGCAGCCATAAAAAAAGAAATCATAGAAATCATGTCTTTTGCAGAAACATAGATGGAGCTGGAGGCTATAATCCTAAACAAACTGACACAAAAACAAAAAAACAAAATACCTCTTGTTTACAAATGAGAGCTAAACATTGAGCACACATGGACATAAACATGGGAATAATAGACAATGTGGAATGCTGAGGGGGAGAGAGGGAGGTGGGGTGGGTTGAAAAACTACCTATTGAGTACTATGCTCACTACATGGTGCAATATACCCATGTAACAAATCCTGCACATGTGTCCTCTGTATCTAAACTAAAATTTGAAATTAAAGCAGTTAAAAATAAATAAATAAAAATAAACCATATGAGAGGATCTCATAGGTAATAGGCAAATACTATACCATTTTATACAAGAAATTTGAGCATCCACGGATTTTGGTATGGCAGAGTGGGAGAGATGCAGTGGAGAGTCTCACAACCAATACCCCATGGATACTGAGAGATGACTGTATTTTTAGAGATTCTAATGCAAATGCATTTCGAAGCCTTTTCCTTTCATTCAGTCCAACCTGTCCCCTTGGTCTCCATGACATCATCTTTTCCTGGATCTTTCTATTACCTAAATATATTTTGCAGTCCCTATTTCTCTGCCTAATCCTGAGGTGGTGATAAGTCATCACTCCTCAATTCTCATTTTACATATTCTCCCGAGGTAATTCCATTTTACACGTTTTCCCTGGATGAATCTCAAATCTATATCTTAAGTAAAGACACCTATCCTGAGCTACAGGTTATTATTTTCAATTGCCTAAAGGGTATCTTCACTTTTGTCCTTGTACTGGTCCAACTCAAAATGCCTAGAATAAACAATCATAATCTCCATCTATTCCTCTCCCTTCCTTTCCTAAGTAGAAATTTCAGCACTGTTCCATCTCTTTCCTCGTTCAATAAATTCAACTGGTCATTGAATTCCTATGGATTCCATATTCAAATCAACATTTTAGTATGTCCCTTCCTTCCGTCTACACTGTGTCATCCATGTAACAGACTTTTCTTTGCTGCATTCTAGCTCAGCTTGTTGGTTTATGCTAGTTCTCTGTCTTGAGGTATATCCATTACCTGATGTCTTTAAAAATAAAGACAGGAACATTCATTCAACTGCTTATAATTGTATGTAGTTCACAGAGCAATGTATAGTTTCCATTACATGACACAGAAAGTCTTTCAGAACTTGTCTGCTGCCTCTTTTATTACCCCACACTTAGTTGCTTCTCTGATGTGCTGTACTATTTGCTATTTCCAAACATACCAAACGCTTGCAGATATCCGTGCCTTTCTTCATTCCTTTGGCCCCAAATGCTTTTCATTCACTTTTCCTCGGGGCGTCAGTAGACTGGGATTCCAATCCCAGCTTTGCTTTTCATGAGTTGTATATTTTGAAAAAGAGAATTAACATCTCAGCCCACTTCCTATGTTGCCTGTAAAATTGCTTTCTCCTACAGTCATAATGATCATTCAGTGAAGAACACACTCAGTTTATCATTGCTCCTGGAAATAACTGCTTGCCTTGAATATTTATTTATTTTGTAAATGTACATGCATGTACTTTTAAGATTCATTCACATGATAAAATAAGCCATGCAATCATTCACATCAGTGAGAATCATGTTCTATCACGTACTAGCTTAGTATTCTTGGCCAAACCACTTTACCTCTCTGAGTTTTAATTTATTTATTTTATAAATCATGTCTACTACAAGACTGCAATTAGTTAATAAATGTAAAGCAGGAGTTCCATCAATGGCAACTATTGTGATTATTAATGTGCCTTCTGCCACATATTTTACTAGGACTCAATTTTCGAACTCCTTAAGAGCAAGGGCATTTACACTTGTCTTTGTATCCCCAGCTTTGTGCTTGATAAATAGCTTTTCATATATTCATAAATATTAGACAGAAATTAATGCCTATTTTATAATTTGTCATATTTCCTCTGAATTTTCTTAAATGTTGCTTAATATGAAAACTACAAATTATTTAATACTTTCATATTTAGTAGAATCATGACTGATACTATCTATTTTATATTTTAATTTATTATTATTATTTTTAAAAATGCATCACTAATTAAAGATTAAATTGCCCAAGTCTTGGAAATTGAAAAATATAATAAGAAATCTTTTCTTTTTCAATTTTTAATTTTGGGAGTACATAGTAGGTACATATATTTATGGGTTCCATGAGATATTTTGATACAGGCATGCAATGTGTAACAATTACATCAGGGTAAATGGGATATCCATCACCTCAAGCATTTGTCCTTTGTGTTACAAACAATCTAAATCTTTCAGTTACCCTTAGTTATATTCTTCTTTCTATTTTTAAATATATAATTAAATTTTTGGCTATAGTCACCCTTTTGTACCAGAAAATATTAGGTCTTATTCATTCATTCTAACTATATTTTGTACCCTTTAACCATTCACTCTTACCCCCAATCCTCCCTGACCCTTCCCAGACTCTGGTAACCATCCTTCTACTCTCTATATGCATGAGTTCAATTGTAATTTTTAGCTCCCACAAATAAGTGAGAACATGTGATGTTTGTCTTTCTGTGCCTGGCTTATTTCACTTAACATCATGACTTCCAGTTCCATCCATGTTGTTGCAAATGACTGGATCTCATTCTTTTTTATGGCTGAACAGTACTCTGTTGTGTCTATGTATCCCATTTTCTTTATCCATTCACCTGTTAATGGACCCTTAGGTTGCTTCCAAATCTTGGCTATTGTGACTATTACTGCAATAAATACGGCAGTGCAGATATGTATTGTCGATACTCTGATTTCTTTTTGGCGAGTAAATACCTAGGAGAGGGATTGCTGGCTTGTATGGTAGCTCTATTTTTTTTTTTGAGGAAATGTTTTATATTTTAAAACAAAGTGCTGTAACTGGGATATTTTTCTCAATCAGACAAAAATAGCAATATTTCAAAAGTAAAAGCTGAAAGCTAAATGAGACTGTTTCCAAAACATTCACTAAAGGTGTGGCAGACTAGGGGAAAACCATACTCTACTTCTTATTGCCTTAAATATCAAGAAAACACTAAAGGACAGAAGCCACACCACAGCAGGGGTTGTGGGTAGGTGTGGGGAGAGCCCAGAGAGGCAGGAGGTTTGAAATATTTCCTTGCCTTGGTGATGCTGGAGACTGTGTGTGTGTGTGTGTGTGTGTGTGTGTGTGTGTGTGTGTGTGTGTGTGTTTTGTTACCTGTGTGTATCTGTGGCAGTGTGTAGGGAGTTCAACTTCTCTCAGTTCTTGCTTCTCCAAGTCTAGAGTTAAATTCTTCAAGGGGATGAGAGAGAGGCACTTTTTAATATTGGGACCAATTTAATGTGAACATAGAAACCATGACGCAAATAGGAAAAAGTTGAAAGAAATTAGATTTAATTGTTAATTAGGTTCCATTAAGAAGAACACTGTAACAGAAAGTCCTTAAAATCAGAAAATCCTTAGTTCTTAGAACACAGTAGACCTTTAATAATTCCTGAATTTATAATCACTCAGCTAGACTGAGATTTATCTACAGTCATCCATGGAGGAGGAAAGTTTCATGCTTAAACAATTACTAGAGAAACAATGTAGCAGGGAATAGGTTTTAATATATTTAAATAATAAGTGCCATAGCCATTGTGCTAAAATATTATTTTAAAATTTATAGCAGTTAATACAGGGCAAAGTGTTAAACTTTTTAAAACACTTTTGAAGTATATTAAACAAAAAAACTAAACATTTAAACTTTTGGCGTTGGGAGGTTTTCCAGAGGGCAATTAATCCAATCTACCCAGTAAGATATTCCACTTTAATCAGCTCTCATTGCTTAATCACAGGCATATATTGTAATTTTTTCACAAAACATAAAAGTAGTCTGGCGTAGAAGAATACTGACACTCCTTGTCTTTGGTATACTGTACCTGTGTTTTCTTTAAATAGGAGGTCTGCTCTGCAGCTCTCCAGTGGAAAGAGTGTGACTTAGAAGCAGAATACTTAATTGCAAGTTCAAGTTTGAGCCTCAAATTATCCTGTGACCCTAAGCAAGCCAGTGCATTTCTGTTGCTTTATCAGCAAATAAGAAAGTGCCCACCTTAACATCTTTATAAGGTAGTTGCAAGGATTAAACAGAATACAGCATGGGCAAGGCCTTTTGGAAAAACACAAAAATACGATATCAATCTAAAGCATACTAAAATGTTCAATAAGGGAGCTAAGCCTCTCTTGGACCACAGGCTGCCTGACTGCTTCTCCAGAGACAAATAAGGTGAACAATTTCTTATGTTTTCTTCCAGAAGCATCCTAAGTATGCAGGTGTGCTTTTACTCAAGCAGGCATGCTAGATATGTACCATAGTGGGTATGGCTACTGCCTTCACTTAGTCACATATCTCATCAGTACATAGAGTTTTGCCTCTTTCTTTTGTAAAACACACTCCATGGTATTCCATGGTATTCCATTCCAGGGTTGTGCTAATTCTTTAAGCAGTCCTCACTCATGGATATTTTAGATTTCTTAAGAGTCTTTTGCTGACTTGGTGTAGTGGCTCACACCTGTAATCCCAACACCCTGGGAGGCCAAGACAGGTGGATCACTTGAGGTCAGGAGTTTGAGATCAGCCTGGCCAATATGGTGGAACCTCATCTCTACTAAAAATACAAAAATTAGCCAGGTGTGGTAGCAGGCACCTTCAATCCCAGCTACTTGGGAGGCTGAGGCAGGAGAATCACTTGAATCCAGGAAGTGGAGGCTGCAGTGAGCTGAGATTGTCCAGCCTGTGAGACAGAGTGAGACTCCATCTCTCTCCCTCTCTCTCTCTTCTCTCTCTCTCTCTCTCTCTCTTTCTCTCTCTCTCTCTCTCTCTCTATATATATATACACATATACGTGTATATATATATACATATATGATCTTATTAAAAGCATATATATATATGTGTGTGTGTGTATATATATATATATATATATGCTTTTAATAAGATCATTTCTATTAGAACACAGAACTGCAACAGAACCTTGAAGACAGCGTTGTACTTTCACATGCAAGAATAAAGAATTTAAAAACAAAGTATTCTTCAGTCTTCACTGTTTTTAAAAAACAATAACAACAAACACTTGCAGAGGGCTCTCTAGTTCATTAGGCAACTCACAAACATTATCTTTTTAATGTCACCCTTTAGTGCTTAATAGCGTCACAAATTCATAAAATCTTAGAACTAGAAGGGACCATAAAGTTTTGCTATTTTAATCACATTTTCCAAATACAAGTAATTGATGAGACTATGTTTTTATATCAAAAAGAGTGATCACAAGTTGGATCAAAGGGAAAACAAATTACACAACTAAGCTAACATAACAGGAAGTTACGAACAAAGCAACAATGTTGGCAGTAAGCAGGCAGAATAAGTGGAGCCAATGGATCTGAACCCTGGACTAACCTGTAGGAGCTGGTGAGCTCGTAATCTAGAATCGCGTTTGTTGTTATCACACCACTCAGTGCATCAATCTGGAATGCTTCTTCTTGGTTGCCAGAGAGAATAGAATACTCAATTAGGCCGTTCAAACCACTGTCCAGGTCGGTAGCAAAAACCTGTGAGGAACCGACTATTTCATTAAATAAGATTTATTCTACAACATGGGTTCATTCTGTTTTTCAGAGACATGCGTTAAGAAAGAATCACAGATTGTCGAACACATTTTAAAAACAATGATTAAAGGAAATACCAATAAATAACTGAAGCTTATATTTAACTTTATGATAAACTGAGTGATGGGGAAAGTCTTCATTCAAAAAATTTCCAAATAGCTCTCAGTAGAAATGGTACGTTTTTGATCTATAATTGTGTGCAATAGGAAGAAATATTTGTTTAAAACATCTAAGTTGCTTGAATAGGAGCGTTCCAGTAGTGTATATGAATTAATGCTAGCACCAGAAAAGGAAAAAAATGTTAAGGGAAATCTCCATAATGAGTGATTTATTTTATTTGCTCTTTTTTTTTCCTGCTTAAAGAATTACCTATAAAGCCTGGGCACGGTGGCTCACGCCTGTAATCCCAGCACTTTGGGAGGCTGAGGGAGGAAGATCACAGGTCAAGAGATAGAGACCATCTTGGCCAACATGATGAAAGCCCATCTCTACTAAAAATACAAAAATTAGCTGGGTGTGTGTAGCTTCCTAATCCCAGCTGCTTGGGAGGCTGAGGCAAGAGAATCTCTTGAACCCGGGGGGCAGAGGTTGCAGTAAGCTGAGATTGCGTCACTGCACTCCAGCCTGGTGACAGAGCAAGACTCTACCTCAAAAAAAAAAAAAAAAGAATAACCTATACAGTTTGCCAAGTGTGAATTTTTTAAATATTTATTTAAAGTTTTATTTTATTATTTTTGAGAGAGAGTCTGGCTGTGTCAATCAGGCTGGTGTGCAGTGACTTGATCATAGCTCACTGCAGCCTCAGCCTGCTCGGCTTAAGTCATCCTCCCATTTTAGCCTCCCAACTAGCTGAGACTACAGGTGTGCACCATCATGCCCAGCTAATTTTTGTATTTTGTGTGTGTGTGTGTGTGTGTGTGTGTGTGTGTGTGTGGAGATGGGGTTTTCCCATTTTGCCCAGGCTAGTCTCAAACTCCTGGGCTCAAGTGATCCACCTGTGTTGGCCTCCCAAAGTGTTGGGATTACAGGTGTGAGCCACTGTGCCAGGCCCTAAGGTTTCATTTTAAAGGGATCATTAAATAAGTGAAACAAAGCCTAGATGTAGTGCTAACAAATGTAGATCCTGATCATGTATTTGATGAGTTATCAAAGTAGTGTTGAGGATAAAACAGCCGTTTTTCATCATTCTCCATCATTCTGCAATAAACTTTAATCAGTAAACCAATTATGGCTGTGGATTCTATATCTTCCTTAAGAAAAAGTTGACAAATTAATTAATTATTTGTTACTTTTTTATATTCTCTATGCCCCTGAGCCTCAGTCTTAGCTCGTGTTCCCCATCATCCCTCTCCTGGGCTACTATACTAACAGATGTCCTACTGGTTTTTCATTCTAATTTCCTACCCTCTCAATTTATCCTTCACATTGCTGCCAGAGTTCTCAGGCAACCCTGAACGACCCAAGAACAGTATCCAGGAGCTCATCAGGGGACAGCTCTTGGGACAGAAAGGCTGCAATATGCAGTTTCCTTTGGGATCACCAAGAAGAGAAACTGGGTCAGCATCAAAGTCTACTATGTCCCTTGGAGCCGTACATTTAAAAGTGCTACAGGGAATAACTCTGGGTGGCTGATCAGCTACAGTTCTAGGGTCCTGGCAACATATCACACCTAGGGCTAACCGCAGCAGGGAAGAAATGTATCAGAAAGACAGCGCCCAGTGAATACAAGAACCTGAGCGGCTCTGGGGAATGTAAAGCACAGCTTCTTTGAATTGTCATCAAGATGACTCAGCTATGATTTGTCTCTGTCTTGGTGTCTCTTCACCCAAGATTCAAATGTCAAGGAAAGAAAGTCTGTGTGACTGAGAGAGGCGAGACAGTTCACAACACCTTTGGTGGGGTGGGAGTAGAAGGCAGGTCAATATCTTGATGACAACCACACCAGGACTGCATCGACAAAGGGTCAGAGCCTCAAAAGAAGTTTGTGGGGCTGTAACTAAAGGAGGGCATGAGCAGTGTGGGGGCTAAAACCAGGAAGCAACCACCACAATTGATATGAACACCAGAGGCTCTCTGTTTCTAATTTTAGGACACAGCAGAATGGTAGTGCTAGCTTCCTGGGAATGCAATGACTGACAAATGGAAAGAATAAAGTTCATTCTATCTGTCCCTGATTCAGCCTTCTACAAATCCGCCATAATTTGAAGCGCTGGTGGGTCAGGCTCTCTCGAATTCAGTGCACCGGGGCTTTATATGGGTCTTTGCCTTCACTTATTTCACACTGAGCAATTTAGCTCCATCCCAGTTAGAATGTGGGACAGAGAAGTGCAGTGCCGCAGGGCCCCAGTGTGGGAACCCTCTTGAGACAAGGTGGTCACCTGCCATCCCCACTGATCAGCATCACTGGGCAGAGATGATAAAGACTGGAAAAGTGAATGTCATCACTTTCTTCTGAAACATCTCAGTCATGGCTGAAACCGGGGTAAAAACACAGCACATCAGGAACAGGCTGGTGACTAGAGCAATCAGGCTGCTCTAACACAAAATACATCTGCAGTCATAGCCGAGCAGATCCCAGATATCCTAGATGGTGTGTAGGGACAGAGTTAAAACTCCAAGGCAGCTGAGACTCTATTGGTCTTGTTTTCACCAACAGCAGGGATCATGTGCATCAGAAACTAGAATTGAAGTAAAAGAAGGGGGTCTTTGTTTTTTTTTGAGACAGAGTTTCACTTGTTGCCCAGGGTGGAGTGCAATGGTGTGATCTCAGCTCGCTGCAACCTCCACTTCCTGGGATCAAGCAATTCTCCTGCCTCAGCCTCCTGAGTAGCTGGGATTACAGGCATTAGCCACAACGCCCAGCTAATTTTTGTATTTTTAGTAGAGGAGAGGTTTCACCATGTTGGTCAGGCTGGTCTCAAACTCCTGACCTCAGGTGATCTGCCTGCCTCAGCCTCCCAAAGTGTTGGGATACAGGAGTGAGCCACCGTGGGGTCATTTTACATAATAAGGTGAAGGTGTCTGCACAGTAAAGAACGGTTGCAGCTCTTGTCCAGAAAATGTGCTGGCATACCATGTAAATGCCTTACCCCACCTAGCCCAGAGGAAAAGGGGTGTAATAAGCATCAAGTCCTGACCACAGCCATGGCATTCCAGAAGCCAGAGGAATGGCCATCCCTGTGGCTAGCTTTGCCTGGAAGTTGGTTTTATACTGATTTCCTTTGCAAAGTCACAGGAGGTTGGAAATCTCCTAATTTCCAGTTTCATGACTACAAAAACTCAATTCAATAGTGAAGGGAAAGATGAAACACACACTTGTCCCAAGGCGGGCAGAGAAAGTATCAAGGATGGGTGGGTTTTAGAGCGTGAACAAAACTGCCCTGTGAATGGATGCTTGTTCAGGACTTGCGGACTTTTACTGAGACGGGGCTAGTCCTGAAAACAGCAGATCCGTCCACATTCCTATTCACCCTTGAAGACTTAGTGTAAATATCATTCTTTTGTGAAGTCTGACACTTTTCCTCCAGGAAGATGCCGTGTTTCCTCTTTTCCCTCATGACACTAAATGCATACTTCTATTATATTAATAAATGCACACTTCTAGTGCTCAGCAGCGCTCCTAGAGAAAGCAGATGTCAGTAACTGAGCACTAAACAAATAATGAGGAAAAGACAGTGCAAAAATTTCAGATTTTCTTTATCCTAAGATTTTATGCAATCTATAAAATGTTGTACATGCCCTGGAAACACTGAAAATTTAATTTATGTGTTGGACCATAGGCCTTAGATATTTTAAAGTATATTGATTCATCATGATTCACATACACACACACAAATATATATTTCTGTTACCTGTATGATGCTAGCATTGTAGAACTGGCCTTCAGAGACTGATGCTTGGTAGATGCTTTGCTCAAAGCATGGTGAATTATCATTCATATCCTGTATCAAGACTGCTACTTTGCTATAGGCTCTGTGCCTGCTACTTTCAGCTAAAACGATGAGCTGCA
Source organism: Cheracebus regulus (assembly GCA_963574635.1). Taxonomy (NCBI): domain Eukaryota; kingdom Metazoa; phylum Chordata; class Mammalia; order Primates; family Pitheciidae; genus Cheracebus; species Cheracebus regulus. The sequence goes on along the minus strand of CAUYQU010045366.1, from coordinate 65,920 downwards.
CCTCATTTCTGACTTCAAAATCAAGAAACTTGGGTTCTTTCACAGTGAGTTGTCCTATTTTTATTTCCAAGGAGAAAAAAAAGAAAATGATGTTGTAGTTATTCTTAAAATGACCCCAAGCATCTTTGCCTCACATGCTAACAGCTCACAGCTCACTTGTCCTGCAAAAGCCTCCCACTGGCTGGCCTCCCTTTCCCACCAACCGGGGTCATTGTGAAAAGAGTTGGAGTCTTACACATGCTTGCAGGGTTTGAACACATAGAGGAAAAGAAACTATGAAATACCAAAACCTGGGAGTGATCTCTCTTCATATTTAGCCCCTGGCATGTCTGGAAAGTCTACTTTTCAAACATGTCTTCACTCCAGCCTTACTGCTACTGCCCTCCTTCAAGCCCCCAGAACTTCCTACCTTGTCCCCTGCATTAGCCACGTAACTGGTCTCTCCCTAATCCAGTTTTCATTCTGAATTTAATGATAATAAAAAAAAAGATGCTGTCATTGTTCCACATGAAACCCTTCCATGATCATAGTATGCATCTGCTCCTTGAATGCTTATTAGAGTCATCATGCATTTGGTTCCATCAGCCCGGAAAGGCCCCCACAGCTGTCCTTCCTCAAGGATTTTTCCAGATCAACGTCCCTGTACCATCAGATGCTCAAAAGTCTCTTACAAAGCCTCTGCATTTCCAGGCAGCTGCATCATCACTTTGTTCATCTGTTTTTGTCCTATTATAAGCTACACACACCATCTCTTATGCACTATCATATCCCCAGTGTCTAGCTCAGGGTCTGACCTCCAGAAAGCACACACTAATATTTTTATGCCCTCATATAAAAGGCAGAACCAGGTTTGGAAAGCAGATTTTTGAGGGTGATGCCATGCTCAAGTTCCCCTCCCCCCAAATTAAGAAATTTGCTCCTTTAACATAATTTCCTTCTCTAGTTTTTACTGTTTTTTCCTCTGTTTTACAACAAAATTTCCGACTCAATGTATTATTTTTATTTACTTGGCTTTCACTGTCAGCAAGTTCATCAAATAGACAGTTGCTGAATGAACACTAATTTAGAGTTTGAGAAACCTGAAACCAGGCATAAATCCCAGGCCCAGCTACTTAATTTAGGTCAATTACCTAGCTCCATCACCTCCTAATTTTGTGACCTGGATAAGTTATGCAATTGATGTAAAGCTGAGTCTCCTTTTCTATAAAAGGGGATGTTAACAACAACTTCACAGGGTGGCTGTGAGGAGCAAGCGACATAATGCATATTTGGAAGCTCTCTTTGTAGTAACATGTAGATTCCATGATGTATTACCTGTGTTTGTCTGCCCCTCATCATCACATATGGATTTAATATGTCTGTGAACTCTGAATTTAGAAAGAGAACACTTAATAGCCATAAACTACTAGAAGTTTGATCCTCTGGTGAAAGAATCTGTACTGTTCCTGGAAATATGGTCTGAGGGCTGTAGTTTTTATTGCTCTATCTGAATCAACTCCTTCAGATAAACAACCTAGTCCAAGAAACTTTAGGCCATCTGGTAACTGCCTGAATTCTAGTGGGAGGTATATCCTGTTCAAATATTCTATCTTTGCTATTGGGTGTTTTGGGGGAGATTTTATAGCATATATTCTGTTAAGAAAAAAAAATATTTTTGATATTAAGTCGCTATGCTACCAAATTTAAAATTTCATAAACTCAGTATCATTTTTTGACATCAGATTTAGTTATCAATTTAGTACTAGAACCAAGTTACTTCACAAACACAGTATGTTGTAACCAACACCCATGGCAGAAAATTTAGAGTAGCTGTAACTTTTGGCAGCTGGAGAATAATTAAGATGCATTTTGATATGCTGGTGATGAAAGTAGGTGGTTTTCAGAAACCTCCTTGAAATGAAGGCTGATTCCCACACCCCAAAATGTCACCAGAGCCCGAGTCTGAGGTGGGTCCAACAGTTCTCACCCAGAGAACGTGGTCTCTTCTCCACCAAGCAGAGCACTCGCCTGGCTATCACGTTCCATTACTGTTTGTAGAGGAAAAATAGAATAGAAATGTAACACTAAATTACCCATGTCACTGAGTAGAAAGTGTGCCAATTATAGTGCAGATCAAAGGGGATTTTTAATAAAAGGCTTGTGTTTGGGCTTTGATAATTGGAATTTTGCACTTGGACCGGATCTACGGTTCTAATGCTTTCCTTGCATGGTTTTTATGTTTGGGGTAATAACTGGCATATGCTGTGAAAGTCGTCTAAGCAGAAAAGACAATAACCAGCCTGTGGGATGACTCAAGGCTGGCACACCTACTAGATCCACATTTTTCCTTGGATCATACTTGTGTGTATTTTTTGCAAAGACATTGGGCATGTACTGTCATCAGTGAGATGAAAACACTACTGGACGCTGTCTAATGGTATGAGCAGAAACTAACATCTTCCTTAGAGTAAGAAGCCTTGCAAATACTAACTTCATGTTCTGGCTTATATGTGAATGTCACAGTTATGTAATAACTTGAGAACAAAATGGTAGTAACATTATCCTTCTAAAAAATACATACATTACATAGCTTTTGGCAAAGTTACAAAATACACATCCAAATGAGATCAAGGTTGTTCAAATGCTACATGCTTGATAACATAATCAGGTTACTTCCATCAATTATAAACTGTGGACATGCATCTGTACAAAAAGCAAAGCAGAATGTGATAAATATTTATGTTATTCAGTAGCTTTCAAATCCTCTCCTACTAAAAGGATGTCTTTATTGAAAGTTTGATCAGTTTTGTTTTGTACCACTGTAACAAATACTAAAATGAATGCTGCCATCTGTTATTTACATACAAAACCTTAGTCAAGCTCTAAAATTGCTGCTGGTTTAGACAGTGAGAAATAGATGTTTTTACTCTAAAGTGGCATGAAGTTTAAATACAGAGTCAACTTGATTTGTGACTAGGGAACAGAGGGTAAACTGGCACAAATTGACAGAAAACACAGTTCTCATCAGAGATCTTTCTAATGACAACTTGTTACATTAATTACTAATAAAATGGTTTTTCTCACACTTTTATTCTTGTTACTATAATCTTAGAGATAAATATTATTGATTTATTATATAGATGAGTTTTGCATTTTAAATGGTCTATCGTTTAAAATACATAAATTAAGAAAACCTATACAATTAGATACAATTTTAGATGTAATTTTAATGATAATCTGTCAAAGGTAGCATAAAGATGCATTTAATATCATAAAGTTTTTTAAAAAGCTTTCTTGACAGCAGTATGGTAAACTATATACTTGACCAATCCTCATGATAAAAACAACTAAAATGCTTGATAAATTATATATATGATACCTATACATGTATAGACATGTACATGTATGTATTAAAATGCATTATTGAGTTGGTACAGTTGTAAGAATTCTACAGAGGACAAAACAGAAATGAAGATAGAAACTTTGAGAGGCTTGCAAGCATTAATAGCTCATTTTTGTTCCAAAGATTTTTACCACAACCCTCTATCTTAATATTTATTTCTGATAGTTGCATGGAGTGTGGAAAATAAGGTGAGAATCCACAAAAGGTGAAAGGGCTAATAGGAAAAACCAACATAAAGCTGGAAACTTAAAGGCTACATATATTCCAAATCAGTGGCCATTATTGGAAAAAAGAAACAACACTGAAACCGAAGCAGAATTAGCAATGTGGACATCACTGAAATGTGCTGAAGTGTTTCAAATTGGGTAGATATTAAAGGACAAAATTATGAACATAGTCCTCAGATGGAATGCAGCATCAAAGTTACTCATGTGATCTCAGAAGAATTATAATCTATACAATAGTGATGAGTTAAAAAGAAAGAGACTACAATTTCTAATTACAGTGTTCTTCCAAAAGGCTTTGGCCAAAAAATCACCAACTATCAAGATCCCCAACCATGGACATTGTCTGCTTCTGACATCCAACTGTTGATATCATCACAGCTCCATGATCCAGAATCACCCAAAACAGATGATCTTCATTCATCTGATACACAGAAACTTGACTTTTTTTTTTTTTACACCATGGTGTTGATCGAAAGGGAGAAGAAAAAAAGTTAAGCCTGACTTAATGGTAGCTCTACTATCATAGTTACATATATTTTTAAATCTCTTAGGAATTAAATTTAAACTAGCTTCTCCCAGATGATTCTCCAGGTAAATTGCAGAAAAGAAAGTAAATCCTCTTTTAAGGGCACATATTCAACTGAGTCTTCAAAGAATCCTCAAAGGGCTTTCAAGGATAATGAGTAGCTCATAGTCCACAAGCACAAAAATCATAGAGAAACAAGGAACCATAAGTGACAGCAAGCAAACCCATAGACAATGGAACCAAACTTTTAAAGACTTCAGATGCAGGAATTGTTGGAAACAGAATTATTACATATGTTTAAATACATTTTTTTTAAATCTTGGAAATATGAGCAAGGAATAAAAAGCTGTTTTTCAAAGACAAAGAAGAGTTGGAAAAGAACTCAACAGAACTTTGGTAAATGAAAAATACAATTCCCTAGAATGAAGAGAAAGACAGATGAAAAAATATTTAAAAATAGATGTAGGAGAAAGTCACATAGCACAACATTTGTCTAATTGGAATTCCAACAAAAGATACTAATGAATGGCGTTTAGATCAACAGCTGGCTTCTTAATGCAACAATGGGATGCCAGAAGACAGTAGAATAATATCTTATTATGATGAGAAAAAATAACTGTGAAGCTAGAATTAATTACAAGACCAACAAAAACTATTTTAAAAGCAAGGATTAAATAACTATATTTTTTGACTACCTAAATCTGAGAGAGCATACTATACAAATCTTCACTAAAGGAGATAGTTCAAGCAAAAAAAAAAAAAAAAAAAAAAGAAAATTAGAAGAAAAGTTGAGATGTAAGAAAGAATGGTTAGCAGAGACATCAGCAAGGAGGCAGCTAAGTCAACTGAAAAATACTAATAATGCCTAATTTGAAAGAACTAAAATTATGGTCAAAAAAGCAGGTAAATCAAAATAAGAGTACTTGGAGATCAATAATTGCAAATCTCTTGTATTATTCAGGAAGAGAATATCAATTAATGTTGGACTTTATATATGTTAAAATAACTAGGCTAGCCACTGAAATAAGAGAAATAACTATATAACTTCCAACAGGGGAAAGCGGTCATTTTCAGATATGACTGTATGTGTCAAATATACAGAAAAATGTCAGTCTCTAGTTTGCAAATTTGCTAGATACAAAATCAAAGAGAAAAGTCAGTTTGAAATATATACACCAGCAGTGTCAGGAAAAGCATTTTTTTTCATCTACCATAGCAAGAAAATGTACGAAGTACTTAAGCTAAATCTAACAAGAGATATGCAAGCAGGTACATTTCATTCTTTGCTGTTCCTCTTTAACATGGAATGGTTTACGCACTGTAAGTCATAGTAAAAATGTTGAGCAAAGAAATTAAGTCATGGCATAGTACATAGCATGATTCTATTATCATGCTTAAGTCAAGGTAAAAGTAAATGACATATTGTTTAGAAATTCAAATGCAGTGGAAAAATTATAACAAAAAAAGTCAGTGATTAGTTGGGTGCAGTGGCTCATGCCTGTAATCCCAGAACTTCAGGAGGCCAAGGCAGGAGGATTGCTTGAGTTCAGGAGTTTGAGGCCAGTCTGGGCAACATAGCAAGAACCTGTCTTTATTTATGAGAAAAAAAGAAGCCAATGATCAATACAAATTCAAGTTACTAATTATTTCTGGAACAGAAGAAGAGAGACATGAAGTGATGTGTAGGTTAACTGGCTCAATTTAGCCATTCCACAATGTACACATATTTCTGAACAACAATCAAAACAAAACAAAAAAACAGGAGAAAAAGAAAAATAAAGAGGAAGGGGCACACAAGAGGCTTTCTGAAGTTCTAGTACAGTAGTAGTTCCCCCTTCTCTGTGACAGTTGTATTCTAAGAACCCCAGTAAACATCTGAAACTTGGATGGTACCAAACTTTATATATACTATGCCTTTTTCTGTACATGCATATCTATGACAAAGTTCAATTTCTAAATTAGGCACAGTAAGAGATTAACAACAGTGACTAATAATGAAATTGAACAATTATACTGTAATAAAAGTTATGTGAATGTGGTCTCTCTTGCAAAATATCGTATTATACTGTATTCATCCTTCTTCTTCTTGTGATGATGTGAGATGACAATATGCCCACATGATAAGGGAAAGTGAGGTGAATGACGTGGGCATTGTGACATGGCAGTAGGCTACTACTGAACTTCTGACGGCATGTCAGGAGAAGGATCATCATCTGCTTCAAGTGGTCCTGGATCACTGAGCCATGAAGATGTCAATGGTTGGATGTCAGGAGCAGATGATGTTGATGGTGGGGAGTCCTTGAGGTTTGCTTTTTTTTTTTTTTTTTTTTTTTGGCCAAAACCTTTTGGAAATTGTCATAATAAAAGCTTGTTACTTTTTAATCAAAGTGTTGGTACAGAGGTTATAATCCTTCTGTCAACATATGGGTGACTTCGATGCTGCAGTTTATCTGAGGACTGTATTCTATAATTTTGCCTTTTCATATCTGTGTGATGTGAAACACTCCAGCAAATTTCACTCATGTTTACATTGTTGGTTCTGCTTTAGTTTCTTCTTTGTCTTCCCTTTCTCTGTGGATGACTCAAAAAGTTCTTCCTCATTTATTAACACTTCTCAATGGCCTTCAATAAGTTCTACTTCTTCATCAAGCATGTCAGCAAACCCTTCTCCAACAACTTGTCTTGCTGTGTGAATTATTTTCCTAACTTTTCCATCAATCCGCAGGAAGCCATTAAAATCGTTCATGACTTCACTCTAGAAGTTCTTCCAGCAGGCATTTACAGTTTCTGGTTTTAATTCATGCATTGCAGCTTTGATTAATGTTACTGCGTCAGCAACAGTGAATGATTTCCAGCGTTACATTATGTCCAGATTATGGTCTGCTTCAATTACTGGCTAATCAAATGTGATCAAATACCAGGCAGGTGTGTGACCTTGACAAACCAAATGATGCCTGCTCAAGGGGATGAAGCACGGAGCTTTTATTTAGAGGTAAAAATACAATCTATTTTCATAGGATGACCAGGTGCATTGTCTAAAACTAATAGAAATTTGAATTCTAACCCTTCTTCATTCAAGTTATTTTTTTTTTCCACTTCTGGGATGAAAGATGGGTAGAATTATTCCATAAACAAGATGTGTGTCACCCATGCTTTCTTATTGTGTTACCAGAACACAGGCAGATACTTTTTTTGTTTTAGAGAGCATGTAGGTTCTTCACTTCGTGTGCTACACTTGATTTTATCGTATGTACTGCAGTGTTGCCGCACAGTGCCAGAGTTCATCTGTCCTTCCATGTTTTATACCTTGTTGCTTCCTTTGTGCTTTTATGAATGTAGGTACTATTGGGCATCTTCCTCCTGAAAAGTCTAGTTTTACTGCAATTAAAGATTTGCTTTGGATGGTTTCTTATCTCCTTATTGACTTCAAGTTTTTCAGAAATGCGGCAGCAACTTCTTTGTTGGCAGACGCTGCCTCTCCAGTAGTTTTTGTATTTTTCAGTCCAAACCTATTTCCAAATCTGTGCAACCATCTCCTACTTGCAGTAAATGGCTTAGGGTCACTGATTTCAGGGGATTCCTTGCTGAAGTCTTCATTGAGGGCTCAATGCTTTCTGGTGCAACATGTTACTGTCAAATTAAACACGTTTTCTATTCAGGTCTTCCACCCCTAAATTTAATGCTTTTCCCCTTCTTGACTAAGCGTTTACCATGCACTGTGGCCATGACTTTTGCATTGTGAGGTGCCATAGCAAAACTAACACAAATTTCTTTTTCTTTCTTTACAATTTCACAGGTAGAATATTCATTATCTACAGTAGTGTAGATCTTAGCAACCTCAGTATACAATCTTTTCTCTTTTCTTATTAAATCGAGGTTTACTATTCACTTCCCCTCCCCCCAAAAAAACAAAAACACTTTTCTGCTTCTTTTTGGCATATCTAAATTACCAGAATACTACACTTGTGCTTTGGGGCCATTATTAAGTTACATAAGAGTGACATGAATATAAATACTGCAATATGCAACAGTGACACTGAGGATTGAGACAGCTACTGAGTAGTAGACAGTGAGCATGTATAGTGTGGAGACCCTGGACAATAGGAGGATTTACTTCTGGGTGGGTCGGAGTAGGATGATGTGAGATTTCATCACACTACTCAGAATAGTAAGAAATGTAAAACGTATAAATTGCTTATTTCTGGAGCTTCCCAATTGTATTTTTGGGCCAAGGTTGACCATAGGTAACTGAGCCTGGAGAAAGGGAAACTATGGGTAAGGGGGGACTACCATTATGTGTGCGAATTTTTATTTTACTATCGTCCATTAAATAGTCTTTTACATTTCAACATACCATCTGGCAGATGTTTCACAATAAAATTTTAAAACTTAATGTAAATAAATTACCTAATCAAAAAATAAAGATGCTCTTGTGAATGACCTCTTTGGACTAACCCTAAGAAGATTTTATTTGCATTTTAATGATGGATGGTAGAAGAAATAAGACCAGGTCTAGGCCATGTTAGAGTGCGGTGGCAGAGGGTGAGGCTAGCCTGGGAAAATATGTCAGCTATGGTACTCTTCTTTCTTCCTAAGCATTCTGATCTGGGCTTCTTTCCTTGAACCCTCAGACACCTGGACTGCAAGAAAATTAAGACTTGGTAATGTTCACAAATGACCCTTTTGTGAACAGGCTTCCTAACCCATCCTTTAATGCAACAATGGGATGACAAGATCAAGACTTCTAGCAAGCTACCACAGAAGGGCTGCTGACCAAAGCCTGTGTGGACCAAAAAGTCATAACATCACCCTAGATGACAGGATATTTACCTAAGGAATTACCTGCTCTCAATTCTTCCCAGGTGCCTGTAGTATAGATTAAATAAGGCGGCTTTATGGCAACATAGACATTATTAGAAACATTCTTCTTGAAGTCTGACAACAAAGCAGTAGATGTGTATCTACTACAGAGCTGTTAGTGAAGAAAACAGTATGTTTGAAATAAACAATTGGTATTCATTTAAAACAGTAATGGTCATATTGAAGCTAAATTTAATACATGCTGTATTTGGAAGTAATTTCTTTACTGCTGTATAGAAACCTTACCAGCTGTCCTTTTTTTTGTTGTTGCGTTGTTGACATTCAGTGGCAAATTACAAGAATCTCTGATGAAAATTTCTTACGGCTAGACATGTATGCTTATTTTGAATTCAGACTCAGTGTCAGTGATCTCAGTACTATATCTCCAGTTTTCCCAAATAGATGAGTAAATTGTAAGTGGAAACTAATTTATCTTCAAAAGTTTGAAGGAGAGGATAGGCACTGTCTAATTTGGAATTATTAAGAATACACTTCTTAGTGAATATAAATAGATAAATTAATTAAATAAATAAATAGTTCTTGAGTTCCCATAATTTATCATAGGCCAGCTTAAAAAATTCTTTCTTGCTTATTTTTGAAATTATTTAGCTCTAACAATTTCTACTTTGCAAATTTTGCAGAAATAACACTAAATGGAACAGAAAATAAAGCTATTATAGGGTAGGGAAGGATTACCTGACTTAGAGCACAGGGAAAGAACTCCATCTTCATTTCCACTAAAAATTGAGTATTTCATGCTGTTCTGAATTGAGTCAGGAGCAAAAGCTTTTACAGTCAAAATAGAAGTACCTGCAAAAATTAGGTAAAAGAAGAACTCCATTAGGATAAAAATCTTCATGGAAACACAAGAAAAAATACTGATTATTTATTATTTACCTACCATATTTTCACTTGTTCATTTATTCAACAATTACTTATTATCTTCAAAGAGCCAGATCCCATGCTAGGTGCTGGGACTATGCTAGCAAACAAGATAGAAAAGATCTCTGCTCTCATATTGGTTATTAACTGGTGTAAGGAGACAGCCAATAAACCATTAAAACATACATAATCATGGAAAAGTTTCAATTGTGCCAGGCCCCTAAAAAGACAGAAATAAGGTTACTTGATAGAAGGTACTCCTTTTTCAGGGGAAGCACCAGACTTTAGAGTGGTGTGGGCAAAGTGATGGATGAGAAGCCATAGAAAGAGCTGGAAGAAGAAGATTCTGGGAAAAAGAGCCACCACCAGAAAGGCTGTGGGCTAGGAAAGGGCTTGGTTGGGTAAAGCACAGTGAGTAGGGGAAGAGGCAGAAGGTAGACATGGCGGGGTAAGCAAGAGTCAGATTTTATTGTAAGTGCAAAGGGAGGTCATAGAAACATTTTAAGGAGTAGAGTAAAATATGATTTACTTTTTAAAAATATCACACTAACTGCTGTGATAGTGTGAGATAGTGTAAGAATGGAGCAGAGAGACCAATTAAGATAATACTCCAATAGTCCAAGCAGAAGACAAGGACCTAGGACTGTGGGAGGGGAGATGGAAAGACGTAGATTAAAGACATTTGACACACTGCCCCAAACGCTAGAGGTGGGAGTGGGAAAGGAGGCTACAGGAGCATAAAGAAAAGAAATATTCCCTCACACAGCTTCTGATCTAGTTGTAGGTAAAAGCAACCCAACTAGAGAGTAACCAACGACTTAACTGCAAGACATGCATTCATTCAAGAATTGTTCAGGGAGATTTGAAACAATCAAGAGATAATTTAGAAACAGAAATTCAGTTAGGTATAGGATTTGGAAAGACAAAAGAGAAGCAAGTCATTTTAAATTATGAAAACAGACTAAATACCAACATGAAAGAATTAGAAAGGACTGATAGAGGCAAGAAGACAACCCTTGTAATTAGATCTAGAACCAAATAAGGCAGGAGTGGGGAATAAATTTAAATAGAAGGTATAAATATAATATGAAGAAGGGTTAAGAGAGGTAGACAAGAGAATGGGAGAGCTTGAGAACCAGGGACAATGTGTAGCTTTATGTCAAGAATCAACAAGTCTTTCTGCCAAGGGCCAGATAATAACTATTTTAGGTTTCACAGGTCACACCATCCTGTTGCAAATACTCAAATCTGCTATTGTAGCATGAAAGTAGTCACAGGCAATGCATAACCAAGGGAGTGTGGCTGTGTTCCAATAAAACTTTATTTTTAAAAATAAGTGGATGGATGAGCAGCTCTTCGCTTTATGCGAGGCAAAGCAATGAAGAAATGCAAAGTTCTTGAGGGGATTGATATAAGAGAAGATGCTGAGTGCCTTTAAGGCAAACTGGGTAGGGCAGCTGTCTGTATGGGAAGCTCTGGGGAATAAAGTCATTTATAGCAGCTGGAAGGGTCCCAAGGATTCAGTTGGTGTCCAGCTTAGTACTTCAATGTCCTTGTAATATTTTATGTCCTTTGCTGCTCGTCCTATGTCAGTTCTCCATGTGTCTCCCTCCTAGGATTGCCTGTCTTGTTTGTAAAAGTATTTTTCACTTAATCAATTTCATTTATATGAAATTTACATACAATAATATGTACATATTTTAAATAAACACTTCTGTGAATCTTGAAAGCTATATACACGTGTGTAATCAGTATTATGATGATAGAATATTTTCAACACCTCAGGACGTTCTCTTATGTCCATTCAGTTTTCTCTTACTTTTGGCCTCAGGAAATCACTAATCTGCTTTCTATAACTCTAGATTAGTTTTGCCTCTCAAATTTCATATGCTGGTGAATTACACAATACCCAATTTCTTTTGCTCAGCATAATTTTCTGAGAATCACGCATGTTATTTTGTGTATAAAAATTCATACAATTGTTATTGCAGAGTAGTATTCTATTAAATGAACAAACCACAATTTCTTTTTCATTACCTATGGATAGGCATTTGAATTGTTTCCAGTTTTTTGGCTATTATGAAAAGAACTGCTATGAACATTCATAGGCAAGTGTGTGTGTGGACCCATGTTTTCAGTGTTCAAGGGTAAATACCTATGATAAGTATACATTTAACTTTATAAGAAACTGCAAAACTATTTTTCCAAAGTGATTGTATCATTTTACATTTATGCTAACATGTGAGAATTGCAGTTGCTCTACGATATGGTTTGACTTTGTGTCCCCACCCTAATCTCGTCTCAAATTGTAATCGTCATAACTGTCACGTATCTAGGGAGAAGCCAGGTGGGAAGTGATAGGATCATGGGGGCAGTTTCACTCATGCTGTTCTTGTGATAGTGAGTGAGTTCTCATGAGATCTCATGGTTTTATAAGGCAGTTTTCCCTGCTCTTGCCACTCTCTCTTACCTATTGCCATGTAAGGCATGCCTCTTCCCTTTCTGTCATGATTATGTTTCCTGAGGCCTCCCCTGCCATGCAGAACTGTGAGTCAATTAAACCTCTTTCCTTGTAAGTTATCCAGTCACGGGTAAGTATCTTTATAGCAGTGTGAGAACAGACTAATACATCCACATTGACTGGTATTACAAATCTTTTAAATTGTAGCCATCTCAGTGGATATGTAGTACTATCTTATTGGGATTTTAATTTTAATTTCTCGGATGTCTGATGATATTGAGCATGTTTTCATGTGCTTATTGGCCACTTCCACCCTTCTTTTTAATTCATCTTTGTTCCTTGGCCCCATTTTCTACTCACCTTCCATTTCTGAGAAACTTTCTCATAGTTCCACTTTTACACTGTTGGTGGGAATGTAAGCAAGTACAACCACTATGGAAAACAGTGTGCAGATTCCTTAAAGAACCAAAAGTAGATATACCATTTGATCCAGCAATCCCACTTCTGGATATCTACCCAGAGGAAAAGAAGTCCTTATACGAAAAAGATACCTGTGTATGTATTCTTAGAGCAGCATGATTCACAATTGCAAAAATATGGAACCAGCCCAAATGCCTATCAATCAACAAGTGGATTAAGAAAATGCGGTACACACACACACACACACACACACACACACACACACACACACACACCGTGGAATACTACTCAGCCATAAACTGGAATGAAATAATGGCATTCACAGCAATCTGGATAAAATTAGAGACTATTATTCTAAGTGAAGTAACTCAGGAATGGAAAACTATTGTATGTTCTCACTCATAAGTGGGAGCTAAACTATGAGGATGCAAAGGCATAAGAATGATACAATGAACTTTGGGGATTTGGGGGAAAGGGTGGGGAAAGTGAGGAATAAAAGACTATACAATAGGTACCATACACACTGCTTGGGTGATGGGTGCACCAAAGTCTCAGAAATCACCACTAAATAACTTATTCATGTAACCAAACCTCATATGTTCCCCAAAAACCTATTGAGATAAAAACTTAACAACAAAAAACCAAATATGTATATATAGAAAAAATATTACATAAATATAATATGTATATTCTAAAAAATAAAAGAAAGAAGCTTCCTCATAGTTCCTTACTGGCTTTAGTCCTCTGATTTTAGGCCTATAACTATTTTAGACTACCAATCTTGCAATGATTCTGCTTCTTCATTTACTGTCATTCTGCCCCATAGGATGACACTTATTGGTCAAAGTATGCATGCTGTCCTGACTGGGGAGAGATGGATAGGAGGTAAGGCTATAGAAGTCTACTCTGCTGCTGGGTACACAGTAACAGAGGCCATGTATAAGACAGTGGTAACAAGTCGCAAGAGAAATGTAAGAGGAAACATTTAAAAGGAGCAGGAGCTGACACGGTGTCAGAGAGGAGTATAGAGCAGGACTCATCATCCCATATGCCTTTGGGTAAAAGCAAGAAGCATGAACAAATGAAGGGATCAAATGGTAGAGGAGGCCAGAAAGTGTCTCAGACACTCACCGTCAGTCTATTGCTGCCAGCAGGGAAAGGAGGCTTCAGGATGCTGAAATTCGGTGCTTTTCAAGAAGCTCAAAATTTTGTATTTATTTTTATTTGAGATATCTCAATTTCTAAGTGTTGGAAAATAATTTAATTTATGGGGGAAACCCCACTATACTGGCTGAACAAAACACAGCTGTGGTCTGCCTCCAATTCTGAGTTTTCTTGTTTATAGTCTCTGATAGAGAAGACAAATATCTCCTCTTTTGTTACCAGCTCTTTTGGCACTTAGATTGTGCTACTAATTTGTCATCTAAGGACTTGTACTGAACATAGCTGAAGACTGATCTCATCTCTCTGCTTAAATTGGACTAAGTTCCATGACAGTAGAGGATATTTTCTATATATTTGTATTGTATATATTTTATAACTCTGTATTAGTTTAGCTTTGAATATTTCATACGCTTGTGAATCTTACAGTATCTGGCATCTTTTGCTCAGTATAATTTTTCAAGAAGAAAACATGTTGTTTTGTGTATCAAGTTTATTTCTTTGTATGTAGTAGATGCTTAATGAATATGAGAAAAAGGAGGTTAAAAAGGGAGACAGAGGAGAAAGGACACTGACATTTTCTCGCATGAGAGATTAGAAAATTAGAAAAATCCTGGTCTCTGCCTACAGGATCACTGTAAGCCAATAGCAATTATTTTCTAACTAAAAAATTTTTTTAAAAATACCTTACTACTATAATACCACATCTGATAGTGAGATTTGCAGTAGTTAAACAAACAAAACAACAACAAAAAACCGCCTACTCAAGATCTTTGCTGAGTCATCTCATCGAACTCTCATACACAGGCCTGAAAGACCACAGCTTGAAACCCATCTTGCTAAAGGCAATAACAAAAATGACACCTAAACCAAGCCAAATTGGTATTTTTTCTGGGTATGTAATAGGATTTCACTGAAAAGATCAGAAAAAAGAAAAGACTCTGGAACAAATAGTAGTTTTCCCCAGAAGCCTTTCAATGCTTAACACTCAAAAATGCAATGATCACTGTAAATATTAAAGGAAATAAGTATGTGATATTACCTGTAAAACTGGAACTTCAGTGAAAACTCAGTTATAAAGAAAGGCATAAAACAGAATTTGTTATGGAAAAAGAGCAAGAAAACTCAATATATATTGAATGTATTACTCTCTTTATAAACATTATGTTTAACATAAACTGTAACAAAGTTTAAAAATCATATATCAGGATTTCCAAATGGTTGTTCTTTTCAAGACCTTTATGAAGTCATTTAGTGACAAAGTAATGGATTTTAATCAATCATGGTGGAATCAAGTCACTACACATGTTGAGAACTCTTTCAAATTGCATTATAATCTGATGCTTATTTTATTGCATTTTGGGAGACATGTTGTTAATGTAAAAATGTCTTACATTTTCGGTAGGAATAAGCCTTTACAGTAGTATAATATGTTTTATCCCCACTTCTCAAAGTTCTGTGCTTCTGGGTACAATTTATTTTCTAAACACAGGAAATTTTATTTCAACTGGTTTGTCATATAAGTCTTAAGAATGGCAGTAAGAAAAGAAACAGCTATGCCAACAAGAGAAACAATCTTGCTGACGGTTTTTTTTTTCATGGGTTAGAATGCTTATTATATGCCCAATTACAAAAGAAAACATAGTGACTTCTTGCATAGAAAAGAATAAAGATGAGTACAGAACTGCAAAGAAAATTTACACATGGCCTCTCTCATAAAAAGAGCAATCCTATTTTTATTGCAAATCAAATTTTCATAACATCAAATGGAATTGTAGCACAAAATAATTTCATTCAGTGAAAATACTTCAAACTAGACACTGAAGTCAGCAAGGAGCTGCAAATGTTTGTATGTGTTCTTCCTCTGATAAAGTCCAAATTCCAGATTCTCTTGAAAAAAAAAAAGGAAGTAACTAGAGGGACTCGAATCCTGCTAAGTATCTGCTTACTGTGAAAATTTTAAATAAAAGTATATCTCTGGGCATATAGATAAAACTTACTATTCATTTCACATCATCAAGGTAGAAAGGGTGAGCTATGAAAACCAACACTGTACCTTCAATTCAAATTAGTCAGGTGAAACATACAGAATACCTTTTGTATTTTTAAGCTTTTATAAATTTTACTTCAAGTGTAACACTGCATTAAAAAAATGTAAAATATTTAATGTTCTTGTTTTTCTCTTCTTTACAAAAATAGAGTTAAAAAAAACTCTGACCACCCACAGCAGCAATTTAAAAGCATAATTAGATAACTATTAATACTATATCACTGTGAAAATCAATAATTATGAAAATTTTTAGGTAAAGTAATTATGAAAACACTGTATGCAAAGCAGTTCATGAGTTAATAATTCTAGAGTTTTGTGTTTGTTATTCCTAAGCAATGCAAACATTATTGATGACTGACTTGAGAGAAACAGATTTTTCAAATATTTGGATGATTGTGAAGGATCTGTTATCACTTAAGTATCCAACCATTGAAATTAAACATATTGCAACTACTTAAGAAAAGTCTGAAGTGACATTAGGGAGATGGCAGAATGGGAAACACTAGACCTTGCCGCACACAAAAGCACTGACTTAACAACAACATATGTTCCAAAAGGCCTTCAAAAGAACTGCAAAACCAGTTAAGAAGTCATAGGACACCAGGCAAGCTCAAAACCAAGAACAGTCACATTGTAGACATTTCATTTAATGCCCAGTGGACCTTCCCCCAAGCCAGCAACAGTGCAATAGGGAATAAACACACAGCTTGCAGCTTCTCCAATGGGATGTAAAAAGAAGAGTAGAATATACATCCAACTTTACAGCTTTGCAAGGGCTGCCTGTGGAGATAGTTCCTGTGTTAATTTGGCTCATAATACTGATAGGGAGCCAGCATATTTTGGATGCTTGAGGGCTGCTGAGAACAAAAGAGAACTCAGTGGTTTATGCGGTGCCGGAGAATGTGAAGTACTGCAGATAGACACTAGAGAGAGCAAGAGATTAAAAGACCCTCAAAAAGAAACTGGCAAACCTCTCTAACTGGGTAGTTACATACACAAGCCCAGTGAAGATTCATCCCCAGAAAAGGTTCAGGAGGCCCCCAGAATCTGTAGCCAGGATGATTGGTGAAGATCTTCCTCTGCATAAATCCAGTCTGTGAAGACTAAAGAGGTGGTGATTTTTTCAAATTCATGAATCACACCAAAAAGAAAAAAGAAAAGGAAGAAAGAAAATAAGGAATATGAAGAAATACAACATGGCTGAATCAATGCAATAAAATAAATCTCCAGGTGCTGACCTGAAGAAACAGACCTATAAATTACCTAACAATTCAGAGCCAGGTACAGTTGTTCATGCCTGTAATCCCACCACTTTAGGATGCCAAGGTGGGCAGATCACCTGAGGTCAGAAGTTCAAGACCAGCTTGGCCAACATCACAAAATCCCGTCTCTACCAAAAATACAAAAATTAGCTGGGTGTAGTGGCAGGTGCCTATAATCTCAGCTACTCAGGAGAGTAGGCTGTGGCAGGAGAATCACTTGATCCTAGGAGGTGGAGGCTGCAGTGAGCCAAGATTGCACCACTGTGCTCCAGCCTGGGTGACAGAATGAGACTTAGTCACACACACACACACACACAAAAGAATACAAAATAATCATTATAAAGAAACTCAATGCACTACAAGAGAACACAAACAGACAATCAAATGAAATCAGGAAAACTGCATGAACTAAGTAAGAATATTAATAAAGAATAGAAACTAATTTTTAAAACCCCCAGAAATTATGGAGCTGAAGAATGAAGTAACTGAATTGAAAAATTCACCAGAGGGACTTAACAGAAGACTTAATCAAACAGAAGAATCAGTGGACTTGAAGACAGATCATTTGGAATTATCAAGTTAGAGGAACAAAAAGAAAACAAGAATGAAGAAAAGTAAAGAAAGCCTAAAGAACTCATGGGACATCATCAAGCGAACCAATTTATTCATTATGAAAGCTTCCGAAGGAGAAGAGAGAAACAATGGACAATGAGTAAAGAGCTTATTTGAAGAAACAATGGCCAAAAAGTCCCCAAATCTGAGGAAGAAAATAGACAACCATTTTCATGATACTCAAAGGACTATACGTAGGATAAATCCAAAGAGCTCTACATTAAAACAGATTAAAATCCAACTGAAATGTTAAAAAGAAAAATCTTAAAAAAAAAAAAAAGGAGAAAAAGTGACTCATCCAGAACAAGGGAGCTCCCATAAAATTAAGCAGATTTCTCACCAGAGACAGTAGATATCAGAAGGGAGTAGGATGATGTACTCAAAGGGCTCAAAGAAAGAGAACTGCCAACCAAGAATACTGTATCTTCTAAAACTGTCCTTCATAAATGAAGGAGAGGTGACTTTCCTAGATAAACAAAAGTTAAGCGATTTCAACTCTACTAAACCTGCCTTACAAAATATGAGAAAGTAAGTCTTTCAAGTTGAAACAAAATGACACTAGACAGCAAATGAAAACACAAAAAAATATATACAGCTCTTGTAAAGGTAAATATAATATGGTAATAGTGCTGAAAAATCACTTTTATTCTGGTATAGAATTTAAAATATAAAAGAATAAAAATAACTATAACTATTAACAATGTTAATGGATATGAAATATAAAAAGATGTAATCTGTAACATTGATAATATAGAATGTGTTGGGGGGATGTAAAGGAGCAGAGTTTTTTGTATGTAATTGAACTTGAGCTGTTATAAATATAAAACAAATTGTTA
This sequence comes from Cheracebus regulus, assembly GCA_963574635.1. NCBI lineage: Eukaryota > Metazoa > Chordata > Mammalia > Primates > Pitheciidae > Cheracebus > Cheracebus regulus. Next base: position 47,241 of record CAUYQU010045366.1, on the reverse strand, counting down.
TTAATAAGATATTTTATATAATATCCATAGTAACCACAAAGAAAATATGCATAGAAGAAGCACAAAAGGAAATAAGAAAAAAATTAAGGTATGGTGCCACAAGAAAATTAACAAAACACAAAGGAATGTAGCAAGAGAAGAAAACAAACAAATGAAAAATAAGATCCAGCTATATACTGTCTATTAGAAACTCATTTTACATAGAATAATGCATGAATAGGCTGAAAGTGAAAACATAAAAATATTCCATACAAGCTGGTCCGAGTGCAGTGGTGTTTACAACTAATTGATCACAACCAGTTACAGATTTCTTTGTTCCTTCTCCACTCTCACTGCTTCACTTGAATAGCCTTAAAAAAAAAATACTCCATACAAATCCTATCCAAAAGAGTGCAGGAGTGACCATAATTTATCAGGAAAAATTGGCTTTAAGTCAAAAACTATCACAAGGTGTAAATAAGCACATTATATAATAGTAAAAAGTTCATTCAACCACAATGTAATGAAACTCAAAATTATCAGCAAAAGGAAAACTAAAAAATTTTCAAGTATATGGAACTTAAACAACACATTCTTGAACTACTGATATATCAAAAGGAAATCAAAAGAAAATTTAGAAAATATATTGAGATAAAAACAGAAACAAAACATACCAAAAATTATGGGATGCAATGATAGCAATACTACAAAGAAAGTTAAGAGTGGTAAACACTTACATTTAAAAAGAAAAAAGATCTCAAATTAACAACCTAACATTACAACACAAGGTAACAGAGAAAAAGGAACAAATGTAACCCAAAGTTAGTTGAAGGAAGGAAATAAATATTAAAGCAGAAATAAATAAAATGATAGTAAAATAATTTAAAAATCAATGAAATTAAGCTAAATTTTTGAAAAGGTTAACAAAATTGGCAAAGCCTTTGCTAGACTTATGAGACAGAGAGAAAGAGAGAAAATGAATCTGAAATGAAAGAGGAGACATTACAACCAATGCCACAGAAATCCAAAGGGATCATGAAAGACTAATTCAAACAATTATACAACAATAAATTAGATAACCTAGAAGAAATGAATAAACTTCTGGAAATATATAGCAACCTATCAAGATTGAATCATCAATAAATGGAAAATCTCAAGAAACCTATAACTAGTAAGGTGATTGAGTCAATAATCAAAAACTCCCAACAAAGCAAAGTCTAGGACCAGATGGCATCACTGGAGAATTCTAACAAACATTTAAAGAATTAATGTCAATTCTTCTCAAACTCTTTCAAGAAATTGAAGAGGAGAGAACACTTTGAAACTCATATTTATGAGGCCAGGATTGTTCTCATTCCAAAGTCAGACAAAGATATTAAAAAGAAAGAAAGTTTTCTTTAGACCAATCTCCCTGATAAATATACATGCAAAATTTATCAACAAAATACTAGCAAGCAGAATTCAGCAGCACATTAAAAGGATTATATACCATGACCAAATGAGGTTTGTCCCTGGGATACAAGAATTGTTCAACATACAAAAAACAAATTAATGTGATACACCACATTAACAGAACAAAAAATAAGAATTACACGACCATCTCAGTAGATGCAGAAAAAGCATATAACAAAATTCAACACGGTTTATGGTAAAAACTCAAAACATTAGTGCTTAGACTAAGGGTAAAAAAAAAAAAAAGAAAAGAAAAAGAAAAAAAACTCAAAACAAGCTAGGAATAAAAGGAAATTATTTCAACATAATAAAAGCCATATATAAAAACCCCACAGCTAACAAAACACTCAACAGTGAAAAACCAAAAGCATATATGCTAAGATTAGAAACAAGAAAAGAACGCTTATATTTTTTGTTTTTTTTTTTCTTTGAGATGGAGTCTTGCTCTGTTAATCAGGCTGGAGTGCAATGGCAAGATCTTGGCTTACCGCAACCTCTGCCTTCCAGGTTCAAGCAATTCTCCTGCCTCAGCCTCCTGAGTAACTAGGATTATAGGCACCTCCCATCATGCCTGACTAATGTATTTTTGTAGAGACAAGGTTTTACCATGTTGGCCAGGCTGGTATTGAATTCCTGACCTCAGGTGATCCACCCACCTCAGCCTCCCAAAGTGCTAGGATTACAGGTGTGAGCCACCATGCCCGGCCAGAATGCCCACTATTACCACTCCTATTTAACACAGTAATACAAGTCCTAACCTGAGTAATTAGATAAGAGAAAGGAAAAAAAAAAGCATGCAAACTAAAAAGAAAAAAAAAAAAGCAACGTTATCTGTAAAGAATAATCCTATATGTGGAAAACCCTAAAGATGCCACAAGAAAAACTAATAAATTCAGCAAAGTTGCAGGATACAAACACAATATACAAATATTAGTTGTGTTTCTATCCAGTAACAACAAGCAATCTGAAAAGAAAATTAGAAAAACAATACCATTTACAACAGGGTCAAACAGAATAAAATACTTAAGAATAAACTTGATCAAGGAGGTAAAATACTTGTACATTGAAAATTATAAAACATTACTGAAGCAAATCAAAGAAGTCACAAGTAATTGTAAAAACATCCCATGTTTTTGAAGTGGAAGGAATTATTGTTAACGTGTCCATACTACCAAAAGCAATCTACAGATTCAATTCAATCCCTATCAAATTTCCAATGTCATTTTTGGTAGAATTCATACAAGCTACCCTAAAATAAATATAGAATGTCAAAGGGCCCTGAATAGCCAAAAATAATCTTAAGAAAGTTAAACAAAGCTAGAGGCCTCACACTTCCTGACTTCAAAACATTTTACAAAGCTACACCAATCAAAATGTATGTTATTGGAATAAAGACAGGCATTTAGACTAATGGAACAGAATATAAGGCCTAGAAATAAACCCACATGAATATGATGAAATGAACTTCAATAAGGGTGCCAAGGCTACACAATAGGGTTTGAATAGTATCTTTAACAAACAGTGCTTGGAAAACTGAATATCCATATGCAAAATACTAAAGTTGGATGCTTTTCTTATACCATATGCAAAGATAAACTCAGAATGGATTAGAGACTTCACTATAAGAACTGAAACTCTAAAGTTAACATAATATAGGAGGAGAGCTTCAGAACACCGAATTTAGCAATGATTCTTTGGATATAAGACCAAAAGCACAGGCAACAAAAGCAAAAGATAGACAAATAGAAGTATATCAAACTTAAAGCTTTTTCACAGCTCAGGAAACAATCAATAGATTAAATAGAAGAAAATATCTGCAAGCCATATATCTCATGAGAGGTTAATATCCATAGTATATAAATGACTCTTGCAACTGAACAAGAGAAAAAAAATCTGATTAAAAATGAGCAAAGGACTTGAACAAACATTTCTCCAAAGATGATATCCAAATGATCAATATCATTAAATATAAGCAAAGTGAAAATCAAAACCATAAGATACTACCCTATACCCATTAGGATGGCCACGATATTAAAAATTAAAAAAAAAAAAACAGAAAATGACAGATATTGACAAGGATGTCGAGAAATCGGAACCTTTGTGCATTGTTGCTGGGAATGTAAAATGGTGTAGGCCACTATGGAATGTACAGAGGCTCCTCAAAAATTAAAAATAGAATTACTTCATGATCCCGCAATTCCACTTCAGGATATGTATCCCCAAGAATTGAAAACAGGATCTCAAAGGGATATCAGCACATTCATGTTCATTGCAGCATTTTAAAAAGTAATAAATGAGAGGTAGAAGCAACCTAAATGCCCCTCACTGAATGAATGGATAATCAAAATGTGGTATATATATACAATGAAATATTATTCAGTTTTTAGAAAGAAGAAAATGAAACCCTCTTATATGTTACAAAATGAATAAAGCTTAAGGACATTATGTGAAATAAGCCAGTTACAAAAGCAAATACTGTATGATTCCACTTATATAAGTATTTAAAATAGACTCTTAGAAAGTAGAATGACATTTGCTAAGGGTTAGTAGAGGGGGCAGAAGAAAATTGCTCAATGGGCACAGTTTGAATTTTACAAAATGAAAAATGTCTAGAGATCTGTTGTGTGACAATGCACACACAGTTAACACTGTTGTACACTTAGAAATAATCAAGTTGGAAAATTTTATGTTATGTATTTTCTGACACAATAAAAAAAAAGAAATGTGTTTTTTTTTCTACCACTTTCCTATCATTAAAAATGGCTGAAATGTTACTACGGCTTTTAAAAAAATCATTCCTGATGTGAGACAAAGCATGGAAAATGTATGCTCAAAAGAAATAATATTCCAAAATTTGTGGATAGATGAAAATCATGCTTTAAAATGAAAATGGTATACATTTCTAAACTCATTTGCTTTTGTGAACACCATAAGAAATAATAGAGAAGCCAAAAAACTGCTTGTTTATGTAAGTTTTAGCAAAAAAAAAAAGATATGCAGAAAAATCAACATAAAATTAATGCATACAATGAGAAGTAAACACAATTGATTAAGTCTGTAATATGCTTTTAACAGGATTACAGACTTTAATGGGCAACTTTCAAAGAAGTGATTATAAATTGTTGCATTTAATTATTTAAAAATGCACATATAGTAACTTAAGAGAAAGGCAGGTGCTAAAATGATCTCTAGATGTTTCAATGACATCTCCAATTTTGTGATTTACAGAAGGCTATATTTAAAACATGAGTTTGAGAATTTTCACTGCTGCTTCAGTGTTGGATCAGATTCAACATCTTGCTTGTGGACCTGGTGCTGCCAATTTTCCCTCACTTCCCAACCATTTCCTGCCTGGGCTGTCATCCCAAAGTTGACACTCAGACTTTAGATTCCCCGAGCCATCCTCATTAGATTCTCAAGAGCCATCCTCATTATCTTTTCCAGCTCCCGGAAATCCAGACCAAGCTAGAATCCAGAGCCTGCATATGTTCAGAAAGAAAAGTTGCACAATTTTTCTACGTAAATAATTCTCAACTTTGGTTTTGAGATGCCCAGAACACTTCCAATTATCTCAAAAAACAACGTAAATGTATCTACCAAAATTTACAGTTACACTTCAGTTAAAAAAATGCCTTTTAAGATGTTTTTAGTTGCCAAACAATAAAACTACAATATTTTGCAGCAGCTCTTCATGAAAACAGCATTTTTATTTTCAAAATAATCTGAAGTCAGGCTTTAGACATCCACAAACAATAGATGCCAATTAGAAACAGAAACAAAATCTTGTTATTTCTATTAAATGTTTTATTCTATTTTTGACTTAAATATTAATGAGGAGGTTGAACAATATTGCAAAATAGAAGTCTCTACAGATTGTCCTCCCAACAGGAACGCAAAATTGAACAATTATCTACACAAAAAAAGGACCTTCCTGAGAACTGAAAATCAGGTGAGCAATCACAGTACCCGGTTTTTACTTCGTATCACCCACCAAAAGAGGCACTGAAGAGGGTAGAGACAGTCTTGAATTGCATGCACCCCCCACCCCTTCTCCATCCCCTGGCAGTGGCCATGGGCTGAAGAGAGAAAAACTGTGCACTTGGGAGAAGGAGAGTGTAGTGATTGTGGGACTTTGCATTGGAACTCAGTGCTGTCCTGTCACAGCAGAAAGCAATACTGGCCAGAACTCAGCCAGTACCCATGGAGGGAACATTTAGTCCAGCCCTAGTGATAGGGGAATCTCCCATCTCAGCAGATGGAACCTGAATTCCAGCAAACCTTGCCACTGCAGGCTAAAGAGCTCTGGGGTCCTAAATAAACTTGAAAGGTTATCTAGTCCACAAGGACTATAATTCCCGGATAAGGAATTGTGCTGGGCTTGAAACCAGTGGACTTGGAGGAGCACATGACCTACTGAGACACAAACTAGGGTGGCCAAGGGAGTATTTTCACCACCCCTCCTCAATCCCAGGCAGTGCAGCTTATAGTTCCAGGACAGACTCTTTCCTTCCACTTGAGCAGAGGAGAAGGAAGGATAAAGAAAACTTTGTCTTGCGACTTGGACACCAGCTCAGCCACAGTATGATGGGGCATCGGGCAGAGTGCTGAGGCCCCATTCCAAGCCCTAGCTCCCAGACAACATTTCTAGACACACCCTGGGCCAGAAAGAAACCTGCCTTCTTGAAGGGAAAGACCTAGTCCTGACAAGATTCACCACCCGCTAATGAAAGAGCCCTGAAGTACTCCTTGGTAGCCAGGAGTACTCACCATGAACCTTGGGTCAGACTCAGAGATGTGCTGGCTTCATGTGAGACCCAGCACATGGGTCACATGTGTAGTGTGACATATTCTCATGGTGGCTATGAGAAGAGACCCCTTCTGCTAGAGAAAAAGAGAGGGAAGAGGACAATGGACTTTGTCTTGCAGTTTAGGTACCAGCTCAGCCACAGTGGGACTGAGCACCAAGCGGGTTCTTGGAATCACTGATTCCAGGCCTTGGCTCTTGGACAGCATTTCTTGGACGCTCCAAGGCAGAGGGGAGCCTACTGCCCTAAAGGGAGAATCCCAGGCCTGGCAATATTCACCACAAGCTGACTCAACATTCCTCTGGTCTTGAGAAAACATTGGCAGTAGTCAAACAGTATTCATCATGGGCCTGGAGTGGTGGTGGCCATATGAGAGAGACTATTCTGCTTATGCAAAGGGGAGGGAAGAAAAGGATGGATTTTTGTCTTGTGGGTTGGGTGCCAGCTCAGCTACGGTAGAATAGAGCACCAGGTAGATGCTGTCAGGAGTCCTGATTTTCTGACAAAATCTCTGTACACACCTAGGCTTGAAGGGAACTCACTGCCCTAAAGGAAAGGACACAAGCTTATCTGGCTTCAGCACCCACTGCAGGGTGCTACGGCCTTGAGCAAACATAGGTGGTAGCAAGGTAGTAGTTACTATAGGCTTTTGATGAGACCCAGTGCTGTGCTGGCTTCAGGTCTGACCCAGAGCAGTCCCAGTGGTGGTGGCCACAGGGGTTCTTGTGTCACCCCTTCCACAGCTTCAGGCAGCTCAGCCTAGAGCAAAAGAATTTGTTTAGGAGGAAGTTAGGGAAGAGAACAAGAGTCTCTGCCTGGTAATCAAGATAATTCTTCTGGCTTGTATCCAGGATCACCAAGGTGGTGCCTCTCCATTAGGAACCTCCTAATGCAGATAATGACTGCAGTGACCAAAAATTTACATCATAGCACCAAAGTCACTTTGAATACCTGGAAAGCTTTCCCAAGAAGAAGAGGTACAAACAACCTAGATGGCAAATACTACAATAAATGTCTACTCTTCAATGCCCAGACACTGATGAACATCCACAAGCATCAGTACCATCCAGGAAAACATGACCTCACCAAATGAACTAAATAAGGCACCAGGGACTAATCCTGGAGAAACTGAGATATGTGACCTTTCAGACAGAGAATTCAAAATAGCTATTTTGAGAAAACTCAAAAAAATTTCAAGATAACACAGAGTGGGAGTTCTGAATCCTATCAGATAAATTTTACAGAGATTGAAATAATTCAAAAAATTCAAGCAGAAATTCTGAGGTTGAAAAATGCAATTGATGTACTGAAGAATGCATTACAGTATCAGCAACAGAACAGATCAAGCATAAGAAAGAATTAGTGAGCCTAAAAGCAGGCTATTTGACAGAGGAGACAAAAGAAAAAAGGTTAAAAAAGAATAAAGTACGTCTACAAGATCTAGAAAATAGCCTCAAAAGGGCAACTCTAAGAGTTATTGGCCTTGAAGGGAAAGTAGAGAAAGAGGTAAGAGTAGAAAGTTTATTCAAAGGGATGGTAACAGAGAACTCCCTAAACCTAGAGACAGATACCAATATCAGTACAAGAAAATTATAGAACACCAAGCAGTTTTAACCCCAAGAAGACTACGTTATGGCATTTAATAAACTCCCAGAGATCAAGGATAAAGAAAGGATCCTAAAAGCAGCACAAGAAAGGAAACAACATGCAAAGGAGCTCCAATACATCTGGAAGCAGAGTTTTCAATGGAAACCTTACAGGAAAAGAGAGAATGGCATGACATATTTAAAGTTCTTAAGAAATAAACTTTTGTCCTAGAATACTATACTCAGTGAAAATATCATTCAAATATGAAGGATAAATAAAGACTTTCCCAGACAAACAAAAGCTGAGGGATTTCATCAACACCAGACCTGTCCTACAGGAAATCCTACATGGAGTATTTTAATCAGAAAGAAAGGGACATTAATGAGCAATAAGAAATCATCTGAAGGTACAAAACTCACTGGTAATAATACACAGAAAATCACACACTATTATAACTGTAACTGTGGTGTGTAAACTATTCTTGTCCTAAGTAGAAAGACTAAATAATGAACCAACCAAAAGTAATAACTACAACAACTTTTCAGGATGTGGTCAAAACACAGTACAATAAGATATAAATAGAAACAACAAAAGTTGGAAAGTGAGGGAACAGTGTAGTCTTTTTCAAATTTTTGATAGTCTTGCTCTGTCACCCAGATTGGAGTGCAGTGTTGTGATCTCAGCTCACTGCAAACTCCACATCCCGGGTTCAAGAGATTCTTGTGCCTCTGCTTCCTGAGTAGCTGAGATTACAGGTATGTGCACCATACCTGGCTAATTTTTGTATCTTTTAAAGGAGAAACGGGGTTTCCTTCTGTTGGCCTGACTGGTCTTGAACTGCTAGCCTCAAGTGATCCACCTGCCTCAGTCTCCTGAAGTCCTGGGATTACAGGTGTGATCCACAGCACCCTGCCTAAAGTTTAGTCTATTAGTTTGCTCTTTGTTTGGTTGATTGTTTGTTTGTTTATGCAACCAGTGCCAAGTTGTCATCAGTTTAAAATAATAGGTTATGAGATATTATTTGCAAGCCTCATGGTATCCTCAAATCAAAAAATATACAACGAATACACACAAAAACAGCAAGAAATTAAAATATACAACCAGAGAAAACCATCTTCACTAAAAAGAAGTCGGGAAGATAAGAAAAAGGAAAGAAAAGACCCTGAAACAATCAGAAAACAACAAAATGGCAGGAGTAAATCCTTACTTATCCATAATAACTTTGAATGTAAGTGGACTAAACTCCCCAAACAAAAGACATAGCATAGTGGAATGGATATAAGAAGACTCAATGATCTTTTGCATACTAGAAACACTCTTCACCTATGAAGAAACAAACAGACTGAAAATAAAGAGCTGGAAAAAAGATATTCCATGCAAATGGAAACCAAAAAAGAGGAGAAGTAGCTATATTTATATCACATACAATAGATTTCAACACAAAAACTACAAATATAGACAAAGAAGGTCGTTATGCAATATTAAAGAAATCAATTCAGCAAGAGGATATAATGTTTGTAAATATATGTGCACCCAACACTGGAGCATCCAGATATATAAAGAAAATATTATTAGACCTAAAGAGACCCAATACAATAATAACTGAAGACTTCAACACTCCACTTTCTGCATTGGATAGGTAATCCAGACAATCAACCAACAAACATCAGACTTAATATGCACTACAGACCAAATGAACCCAATAGGTATTTATAGAACATTTCATCCAATGGCTGCAGAATACACATTCTTCTCCTCAGCACGTGGACCATTCTTAAGGACAGACCATATGTTAGGCCTCAAAACAAGTCTTCACAAAATATTGACAAGAATTAAAATTAGATCAAATATCTTCTCTGACTGCAAAGGAATAAAACTAGAAATCAATAACAAAAAGTATTTTGGAAATTAAATAAACACATGAAAATTTTAAAATATGCTCCTGAATGATGAGTGATTTAATGGAAAAATTTAAAAGGAAATTTTAAAATTTCTTCAAATAAATGATAATGGAAAGACAAAATACCAAATCCTATGGGATACAGCAAAAGCAGTGCAAAGAGGAAAGTTTATAGCTATAAGTGCCTACAGCAAAAAAGTAGAAAAATGTCAAATATACAATCTAACAATGCATCTTAAAGAATTAAAAAAGCAAGAGCAATCCAATGGTAGAAGAAAAGAAATAACAAAGATCAGAGCAGAAATAAATGAAACTTGAAGAAAACAATACAAAATATCAAGGGAACCAAAAGTTGGTTTTTGAAAAGATAAACACAACAAATCTTCAGCCAGACTAAGAAAAAAAAAGAGAAGATATAAAGAAATAAAATCAGAAGCAAAAAAGAAGGCATTCCAACAGATACTACAGAAATTTAAAGGAACATTAGTGGCTACTATGAACAATTATACACCAATAAGTTAGCAAACACAGGATAAATGGATAAACTTATAGACATAAATTACCTACCAAGATTGAACTATGAAGAAGTCCAAAGCCTGAACAGATCAATAACATGTAATGAGATTAAAACTGTAATAAAAAGTCTCCCAGCAAAGAAAATCCCAGGACCTGATGACTTCACTGCTGAATTTTACCAAACATTTAAAGAAGAACTAACACCTATCCCACTGAAACTATTCTAAAAAATAGAGCAAGAGGGAATACTACCAAACTCATTCTACAAGGCCATTATTATCTTCATACCAAAATCAGACAAAGAGACATCAAGAAAAGAGAAAAGTGTAGGCCATGTCTCTGATGAACATTGATGCAAAAATCCTCAACAAAATACTAGCATACCAATTCAACAACACATTAAAAAGATCATTCATCATGACCAAGTGGGATTCACCCCAGGGATGCAAGAATGATTCAACTTACATAAACCAATTAATGTGATACAACATGTCAACAGAATAAAGGACCATATTATTATTTCAATTCATGCTGAAAAAGCACTTGATAAAATTCAACATCTCTTCATGACAAACACCTTCAACAAACTGGGTATAGAAGAAACATACCTCCGCACAATAAAACCATATATGACAGACTCGCAGCTAGTTATCATACTGATTGAGGAAAAACTAAAAGCCTTCCTTCTAAGATCGAAATATGACAAGGATGCCTGTTTTCACCACTGTTATTCAACATAGCATGGGAAGTCTAGCTAGAGCAACCAGACAAGAGAAAGAAAAAAGGACATCCAAATTTGAAAGGAAGGAGTCAAATTATTCTTGTTTGCAGATGATATAATCTTATATTTGGAAAAACCTAAAGACTCCTCCAAAAAACTATTAAAACTGAAAAGCAAATTCAGTAGTTGCAGGACACAAAATCAGCATATGAAAATTCATGGCATATTACCATGTCAGCAGCAAACAATCTGAAAAAGAAACAAGGAAGTAATTCCATTTACAACAGCTACAAATAAAATAAAATACCTAGGAATTAACCAAAGAAGTGGAAGACTTCTGCAATGAAAACTATAAAACGTTGATGAAAATAAACTGAGGATTCACAAAAAAGGAAAAGATATTTCATGTTCATGGATTGGAATAATCAATATTGTTAAAATGTCCATACTACCATAAGCAACCTACAGATTCAATGCAATCCCTACCAAAATATCAATGACTTTCTTCACAGAAATGGAGAGAAAAAATCTAAAATTTATATGAAATTATAAAAGACTCATATTAGTCAAAGCTATCCTGAGCAAAAAGAACAAAACTAGAGGAATCACATTACTTGGCTTCAAATTATACTACAGAGCTATAGTAACAAAACAGCATCGTTCTGGCATAAAAACAAAGAGTAAACCAATAAAACTGAATAGAGACTCCAGAAACCAATCCAGACATCGAAACTGAACTCGTTTTTCACAAAGGCGCAAGAACACACACTGGGAAAAGAACAGTCTCTTCAATAAATGGGGCTGGGAAAACTGATATCCATGTGAAAAGAATAAAACGAGACCCCTGCCTCTCACCACATACAAAAATTAAATAAAAATGAGTTAAAGATTTAAACCTAAGACCTCAAACTATGAAAGTACTAAAAGAAAACATTGGAGAAACTTTCTAGAAAATAAGAGGGGGAGTAGACTTATTGAGTAATACTCCAGAAATATAGGCAACCAAAGCAAAAATGGACAAAGGACATCGTATCAAGTTAAAAAACTTCCAAACAGCAAAGGAAACAATCAGAAAAGTGAAGAAACAACCCACAGGAAGGGAGAAAATCTTGCAAGCTATCTATCTGACAAGGGATTGATAACCAGAATGTATATGAAGCTCAAATAACTCTTTGGAAGATCTAATAATCCAATTAAAAAATGGGCAAAAGACCCATATAGACATCTCTCAAAAGAAGATATACAAATGGCAAAAAGTATTTTTTAAAAAAGGTGCTCAACATCACTGATTAGAAGAGGAATGCAAATCAAAAAAACTACAGTGAGATATCATCTCACCTCATTTAAAATGGCTTATATCCAAAGACGGGGGAAAAAAAATGCCAGTGAGGATGCTGAGAAACGGGAATCCTCGTACGCTGTTGGTAGGATGTAAATCAGCTCAACCGCTGTAAATAACAGTGTGGAGGTTCCTCAGAAAACTAAAAATAGAGCTATCATATGATCCAGGAATCACACTGTTAAAGACATATTCTCAAAAGAGAGAAAATCAGTATATTGAAGAGATATCTGCACTCCCACGTTTATTGCAGGACTGCTCACAATAGCCAAGATTTAGAAGCAAGCTAAGTGTCCATCAACAGGTGAATAGATAAAGAAAATGTGGTACATATACACAATAGAGTACCATTCAGCCATAAAAAAAGATGAGACCGAGTCTTTTGCAACAACATGGATGGAACTGGAGGTCATTATGTTAAGTGAAATAAGCCAGGCACTGAGAGAAAAACTTCACATGTTCTCACTTATCTGTGGTGCTAAAAATTACAATAATTGAACTCATGGAAATAGAAGAATCATTACCAGAGGCTGGGAAGGGTAGTAGAAGGTTAGAAGGGAAGTGGGACTGGTTAATGGGTACAAAAATATAGTTAGAATGAATAAAGCCTAGTATTTGATAGCATAACAGAGTTCCTACAGTCAACAATAACTTATTATACATTTAAAACTAGCTAAGAGTATAACTGGATTGTCTGTAACAGAAAGAAAGGATACATGCTTGAGGAAATGGTTACTCCATTTAGCCTGATGTGATTATTAAGCATTGGATGCCTGTATCAAAATACTTCATGTACCATATAAATGTATATGCCTACTACATACCAGTAGAAATTAAAATTTTTAAAATGTAAAAAAATAAATTTCCTATAATAAAAAAAGAAAGTGTCTTGTAAATTTTCCAGTGCCATAAATCGCAAATACCCAAAATCCTCCTGCTTTCAGAAACAGAACAAAATAACTCTCTGATTCCTCACGGTTCTTCAAGCTATTACCATGTTCCTTTCTTTCCCTTCATAGGAAAATCTACTTTGTGAAAAATAAACTGATGTCCTTGTCTGATTTCAGGGACTGATTTCACTTGTTCACTCTGCACTTCACTTTTAAAATAAATCTCTATTGAATGAGTTCATTCCAAGAATCTCAATTCCCTCCTAAGTTGTTCCGTTTAGCTATAAGTTGTTCTGTTTAGCTGTGAAGAACTGCTATCAGAAGCCACAGCTGACTCCAGAATTCACATTCGAAAGCTTGGGCTGCTGGTATCTTTTCTTGGCCCGAATCCTGAACAACTTCAACAGCGCAAACTTAACTCCTCAGAACCTCCTCTCTGTACTCTCCAAACACCTTATTTTGCTTTTAGTGCCATTCCCTTATTGCCTTATCCTCTATATTTAACACATGGACTTGTTATTTCAGACATACTTTCCTTTCTCCCAAGTTCACATCTCCTGATACCAAAATGGCAGCCCCAGACCATCTCAGGCAATGCTCTTTCCAATTCAACCAAGCCCAGGGAAGTGAGCTGTAGCCCCACTCCCAGCAGGTGGCACTCCACTACTTGATTTACTTCTGCTTTGGGGACAGGCTCCTAAATAAACTGCAGTAATTTGTCAGTCTATCTTACCTAACCTCTGCTCCATTATAAACATGGTTGGCCGCCCCCTGTTTCTTAAATGTGCCACTTTCTTGTTTCTCTAACACCATCCTCCCGGGAATTGTCACTACCACTCCAGTCCTCCGTCAACTCCTATAAAATATTGATGTTACTTTAGATTTTCTTCTCAGCCCTCACTCTACCTTCACCCTTGGCTGCACATTGGAGTAGCATGGGAGCTTCTACAAATAAACAATGTGTGGTCTACCTTCAACAATTACCATTTAACTGGATTGGGGAAAGGGGAGATGTCCGTGGATTAGTAATTTTTTAAAGCTCCCCTGGGATCTCAATGTGTAGTCCTGGTTGGCAGCCTCAGATATAAATAACCCCTAGGCCTCGTTGAGGCCATCCTGAAAACACTTGAAAATCACATTCCCTCTTGTCATCCCTCACTGCTGTGGCTTTCTTCAGGCCCCGATCTTTATCACACAGATCACTACAATATCCTCCTAACTCGTCTCTCTTCCCTAGGCTATCCTCTACACAGCTTCCAAAGTGAGCTTTCTACCATGTGAAGGTTGATTTTGATAATTTAAAAGCCATCAATGTCTCTCTCTTCCAAGTTATGGCTGGAAAGCACATGAGCCTCTGTGCATGCTGCTTTCCAGCTATTTCAGATGAGATGCTTGGTTGCAGGGACAACTCACCACACCCTATGGAGGCCCCAGGCTGTGTGCATGACATTTCCACCGCCTGGCACAACTTTCTCTTCCACCCTTCCCTCTTCCACTTTACCCTAATTTTTTTTTTCATTTGTGCATGTATATGTTTTTTGTTATCTTAGAAGTAATGGTTAAATGGTAAAATGATATCAATAAACATTTGGGGAATACCCACTAGGAGCAAACATCCTCAGGCTCTGCTATCCACAGTGTCTGGCTGCACTTTTGTCTTCATATCTTAGACTTGTAACTGTTGGTAGTCATGATGGTGAAATGCTTTAGAGATTACAAAGTGCTCATTTAATCATCAAAGCCACCTAGTAAGAGACTAAATGAATAGATGTTCAAGGCCCCTTAAAATTGAATATAGTGTATAACATATCAAGTATATGGTCAACATTTAATAGGAAGTCTGTTGGAGAAGCAGAAAAACCATGAGGGGTATCTTCGGGAATATTGATGAGTGTCCTTCAAGAGTTAAAGATATATGAAGCAGAGTTACAGTTTTAAACAGTAGAGTTGACATGCACACATAATTAGTTGATTTGTTGATGCTTGATCTAATATTTTTATGAGCCCCACTCTGTATTTTGTTTATCAAAGGGAGAAATCCTCTCTTTGTACTCCTGCTATAACGATCCTAATGCTATCCACAGCAAATGGATGTGTTTTGTAGAACAGGCGGAAGGTCTTTATCCACAGATAGGCAAGAGAAAAAAGTATTAATATAGTTCCCAAATATTAACCCTTTTACATTTATAAACAAAGCACAACAGTTCAGAACAGAGTTATGCAAAATCATCATCGAAAATCATAAGTGGCTTCCAGGGCCAAAGTTTTGACAGAGGTGTTAAGACACCAACAAGAAATGTGTAAGTCAAAAGGAAACCGATGAGTAATGGAAGACCACACAGTCAATGAAGGCATCATAAAATCCAACTTGTCAGAGCTGTGTAAATTCTGCCTAAGGAAAGAGTAATGTAGGCTGATGACACTCAACACTTGAATGACATCCTCCTCCTAATTGTTGAGGATTAGCAAGCAACTTTCTGATTACAACTTGGCTTCTTGTGTCTTTTATGCCTAGAAAGAGAGAACTGGTCATTCCAATATGACTACTGTAATCCGCATAACAATCACGGCTCACCAAAAAATAGCAAAACTGTCATGGTGTATATATCAGTCTCCTTCATATTGGTGAATAAGTTCCCACTCCTGAGGAAAGGAACTCCTTGGTGAGTTAATCAAATGAGGTCTTGTGTGGGTATGGCTGAGAGCCAGATGTGGGACTTGGGTGAATTCACAAAGATTAAAAACTGCTTTGTGAAGTATGTACCTTCTTCTGAGAATAAGACATTTCTATATCTTTCTCCTCCAGAGCTATCTTGGAGTCATAAATGAAGTGATTAAGTTCCATACCATTGTATATGGCTAGTTAGATAATCCTCATTACAATGAATTTATACTAAAATATGAGACTATGCCTAAATAACAAAATAGAAATGACAGATAACACGTGCTTCCCTGTTTCATTACCATAGGAATTCATATGTGGGAACATTCATATTTTCCAAAGCTGAGAATAACATTATGTTTATAGAGAAATCCATCACCTTGGAAAGCATCATTCTTATCTGGTTTGAAGACAAAATAAGACATACCATAGGCCTCTAACAACCGTAAGTAGTTCACTGCTGTAATATAATTGTTATGTAACAACTGGTTGCTCTGGTGAGAATTTATACCCAGCTAACTTTATAAAATTAATGGATTCCGGACAGGAAGATAACAAAAATAACAACCAAAGCAATGACTAGTATCCTCTTAAAACTTCATTTAATCTTTACAATATCCCTTTGAGGAAGTCATCAAAGAGCATATGCCCAGTAGAGCTATCATAGAGGCTGGACCAACCTAGCTACACTAACTGGTGTCAGGAGTTTCCCACTCTAACACACATGTGCCCAGCCTTACCCAGAGTAGAGGCTGAATTCACCAGATCAACTGCCAAAGGGCTGGAAGAAGGTTTTTCCTCCAAAACATCAAGATCTAATTTATGTATTATACCATATTAAATACATTTTACTAGTGAGAGTGTTCCCATGTGTCATCATGTTTTAATTTGATTTCATTTTCAAGGTCTGAGTATTTACTTTTAATCAGGGTATCAATATCATTCTTAATTTCCATTTTTCCCTTCCAGGCAATTCAATGAAATGCATGAAGTTGTGAATAGTCCACATCACAGACTATGGTTGCTGATTCATTCTTATTGTGACAACCAAAGCACTGGAAATGAAGCTGAAGAAATAAAACCTCGTTTCTAGGGGATTCATTTACATTGTTTAGTGGAGTTAAACATCATGGGCAACCGAGTGGTTTATCCTTAACTTTGAAAGAGATTCAGAATGGTTATGTTCTCTCTAATCTGTCTTGGAAATGCAGCGGGAGTGGATAGTCAGGAGGGGTGGCATTCATAGTAAAGAGTGGGGAGTCATTTGGACGTTAACTTTTCTTGTCACACTGCTGTGGGACCAGCCTGTGTCTTACCGGAAATTCACAGAGTGCCTCTTCCTATAATTAAGTGAACATTTCATGACTGACTCTTAAAGAAATTTTACCAACCAAAGGGCTGAAGCTATACATTATTTTAAACAATTGAGGTGTTAGGTTTAATATTGTTAATAGATGAATGCAATGTTAATCAAAAGCTGAGCCTGTGGGCTTTCCAGCAAAGAAATGTTAAACAAATAAAAATACATTGGAGTTATTTGTTTTAGCTTTTAATTTTTTGTGTTTTCTTAAAAGAACAGGAAAATGTTAAAAGCAGTTTGGAGTGATGAAAATTTATGGTGATACTAAAAATAAATCACTCAATTCACTCAGGATGCCAAGTGGTGCCTACTGATAGATCAAATGTGTGAGTGGCCCACAGAAAACTTAAACTTCCAAAAGGCATCTATTTTTCATTTGAAAATAAAGGTTAAGACTGCAGGTGTATTTGGGGAGAAAATGATGCTGGCAGCTGTAAAACACTATTAAATAATTTATATCAAGGCTATTCTAACACTGACATATGGATTTACAATCTTATAAAATGACTAGAATTTGGAAATTTGAAAGCAAAAAACAAACAAGGAAAAATCATCTTCTGGTGTCTAAAATATAATCTGGCAGGTTGTAATTAGTTCATGTTGCAAGCAAAGCATCATTCGGCTTGAAATGTCAATCAATATTTTATGACATTGTCATTATTTTTCACAGGGGCCCAAGAAGCCCTACCAACCCAGGTATAGATTAATTGCATCTAGTCAGCTGCAACAGCCTCCTTAACTGTCATCCTATCCTTTTGTCCTTTTATTATCTGTTACACCTGCAACTTTTAGTTTACCTCTCAACTTAGACTTATGCCCTTCATACATGTCATATTTGCTCTTCAAAGAAAGGTCCCAACATATTGCTTCAGATGTCTTAACATGCACACCCACCTGGATATTTATGGATACCACATCCTTATGTTATTTCCAGAAGTATTTCTAGCCTTTTTTTATGTGTAAGATTTAAAAAAGAAATTTTTGGAGTAAATTCTATTAAAAAGATAAAAGCTAAATTTAATTAAGTAATTCCAAACCTAAGGGAACTAAGAACAATTCTAACCAGGGTCCAAGAAAACACAG
Organism: Cheracebus regulus; assembly: GCA_963574635.1. NCBI lineage: Eukaryota > Metazoa > Chordata > Mammalia > Primates > Pitheciidae > Cheracebus > Cheracebus regulus. The sequence goes on along the minus strand of CAUYQU010045366.1, from coordinate 28,947 downwards.
TAAGAACAGCAGATTGAAGGCTCCCCATCCGTTTATTCATTAGCTTTTCTAACTGAATCTTTAATGAGAGGGCCCTCCTTTAGAGGTCAGAAGGAATTTGGTCCTCACTGTCTTCTGCCCTGACATTTCATCTCAGACCAGTCTCCTCTTAACATGTTTATTGCAATACCAATAATAAGCACTGGACTAAAAAATTTTAAATTGAATGCACAATGGCACTCTTGTAGTATAATCCATACTCTTAAGCATTTTGTCAAAACAGGTACAACATATGAAGAACTTGAACGGACACTCACCTGCCTCACAATTTTCAGTCACGAGCCCTTTATATAGATGGTGGCTGAAGGAAATCTTTATGTCTTCTCCTTCCATGTGAATGACCAAGAGACCTGTGGTCATCCTAGCTGGAACACCCTGGTCCGTAACTTTTAATTGCAGCCAGATAGGGAAATATTCTGAAGATGGATTTTGCTGAAGTTGAATTTCTCCTGTATGTTTATCAATAGAAAACATTGACTGGGTCTCTGCAAAACTAAAAACCACAGTTCCATTGGGCCCCAAGTCTGGGTCATTGGCTTTCGGAATGACAGTTGTCTGGTTTGTAGGCGACTGGGGGGAAAGAAAAACATCAAAAGGGTTCTGTTCCAAAACTGGGTCATTGTCATTAACATCAGTGACATGTACTTTTATCATTACGGTGGTGCTTCGTGAGCCCTCGATGCTACAGTCTCTGGCCACAGCACTAAATGTATGCTGAGATCTGGCTTCACGGTCGAGGGTGTTGCTGGTTCTCAGTGTGCCTGACATAGGATCAATGGTGAATGCACCAGAAGCCTCATCAGTCAAAAGATACTCAGTTTGCCCATTCAGGCCTTCATCCTTGTCCACAGCTGAAAGCACAAGAACCACTGTTCCCACCTCAGCATCTTCTCTCACAGAGGACTGGTAATAAAGTGTGGGAAAAGAAGGGCTGTGGTCATTGGCATCCAAAACTCTAACTTGCAGGTGAATTACAGAGCTCCTAGGCGGATCTCCCAGATCAGAGCACAGGATGGCAAGGGTGAAATTGCTGACTTGCTCTCGGTCCAAAGCACGAGTGGTTGAGAGTTCTCCTGACATCTCATTTATAGCAAAGTACTCATCGGTATTTCCATCTATTTAAAAAAATTCCGAATTCATTTTAATTGAAAAAGTAGTAGCTCTTTGCTAGCACTATCTATGGTAATTATTTATACATTCATTCAAAAAGATATTTATTCCCGATTATATTGTATCCTAGCACTTTTGTAAATATTGGGGATATAACAGTCAACACAACAAATACTCTGCCCTCACGAAACTTCTGTTCTACTGGGGGAATAAACAATAATATGATTCAATGCCAGTCTTTAATCCGTCAATAATTAGAACATTTGTTTTCACTGATTTGCAGCCATATGATTTTTTATGTGCATCTACAACTCCTAATTTTAATGTATTTTTCCTCATAACAAGATGAAGATATATGTTTTATTTAACATAAAACAATAGAAGTTGGGGATAAGAAACAGAATATAATGAATACAATGTCCTTTTTTTTTAGCTATCAATCAGAAACTAGCAGATTTGATTTGTAGTTATTTTCCCAAATATTATCCACTACAGATTTCACGCTTGTTATACTATTGCAGTAAGCTGTCTCTTCTACAAGTCCACAGAGTTTTGTACGTGAATCATAACACTTTGGTTAGAGTTAGTTGGACACTTTGCTATTTCTTCCAAAACATAAGTAAGGACAATGTTCTACTCATCTATTCCTTTAAAGAAAATCTGCCCTTTACTATATTCCACGGCATCAAGTAGAAAAAAATTAAAATTGAACACAAGGACAAAAAGCTTTCAAAGACCTTTTTAAATAACCCTGAAATTAGTGAGGAAAAGTGTGGTTCAAATACTTGCCAGCCATATTCTTGGATGAAGAGCAGGCCCAATAGTGTGGGAACTTACTAGAGCCTGCATATTAGAGGCATATAGGGACCAAGTGGAATGGCATTCAGAGGAAACAACAGCAATAGGTAGTTTTAAGGAGAAGGAGAAAGCCTTGTATTTTTATTCATGAGGCATAGTTAATTTACACCAAAAGTGGAGATGAATGGACAAACCTACATTTCTGTACTATTTGTGGTTGACAAAGTGAATCAGTCATTCAGCAAACATTTGTTGAGCACCTACTATGTGCCAAGTTTGTGCTTGAGATCAGGGATATGAGGGGAGTAAGACATGACCTAGCTCCAAGAGTTCACAGTCTAAAAAGGAAAGGCTGGTCAATACTAAGGCATTAAAGTAGCATGTGAAAATCATATGTACAGAGTGCTACATGAGTACATACAGATAGTACTAGCCAAGGGCTGCTGTTTCTCTGAGAAGAACAGAGAAAGGGCACATAGTCCTATGTTAGTACAGCCAAGAAATGCTTATTGGAAAAAGTGAGATCAAAGCTCACTCCTAAAGTGGAGGAAGCCACACTACAAGTCTTGGGAAGAGTGCTCCATGCAGAGAAAGAGCCTCTGAGAAGTTCCAGGAATATAAGAATTAACAGGCTGCAAATGTTTGGGTGTGGCTAGTACACAGGGCTCCTGGCTATTTGTATGTGGAGAGTAGGAAAAGGCTGGCAGTAGTGGCAGAGGAAAGACATGAATTTGGGAGGTAAGCAGGGGATTAAATTGTAAAGGGCTCTAGGTATACTGCTGAGGATTCTATACTTTCCCCTGAAATCCATGAGGGAGCCTCCCCAAAGGATTTTGGATAGGAAAGTGTCATGAATAAAACTTCTATTTTAAGAATAATATTGAGGCAGCAATGTCAATGTTTGATTAGAAAATAAAATCCCAGCACTTTTGGAGGCCAAGGCAGGAGGATCGCTTGAGCCCAGGAATTTGAGTCCAGCCTGGGCAACATAGTGAGACCTGATCTCTACAAAAAAAAAAAAAAAAAAAAAAAAAAAAAAAGTTTTAATTTATTCAGGCAATGGTGGCAGGCGCCCGTAGTAACAGAAACAAAGGAAGCTGAGTTGGGAGGATTGCTTGACCCGGCAGAGAGTAGAGGCTGCATTGAGGGGTGATTCCGCCACTGCTCAGCCTTGGTGACAGAGCAAGACCCCGTCTTAAAAAAAAAAAGAAAAGAAAATGAAAAAGAAAAGATTTTAGAAGTCATAGTAATCTAATTGTGCAACAAGGTGTATCTGAAACAATATGTGCATACGGGGAGTGAACACATTGCAAAGATATTAAGGAGGAAATTAAGAAGTTATGGAGAAAGGATTCTTAATCTGCCTTAGGCGAATGAGTGAAGGGTGTTTAGATCAATCAATCATCTTTAAAATGAGGCCTGAGTGCAGCTGGGTTACTTGAAGCTTTCTCAGGAATTCACCTGAAAACAGGCAGTTTTGTGGTAATTTGCAGAAGTTCAATTTAAATATCCTTATTCCTAAAATTGACCTGAGAGATCACCTGCGATCATGAAATTTATCTTTCCCACATTCACCTTTATAAAAACTCTTCAGGCAAATCAGAAAAGAAAGTCTCCCTCTCACCCAAATAAATGGCTGCCAAATAAAGTGGTCTTTCCCAATATTGAAAGTTCAACGTCAAAACAGTAACTGACTTTAATGCCTGGGAAAAATATCCTTTTGCAGTAGAAGAGGGTCTCTGCTATCAATCAAATTATAGGGCCTATTCAAGTTTTTAAGTGGTAGATAAATAAAAAATAAGGACTATTTGTTAACTTTTTGGCATATAACTCAGAAGTATACAAGTACTAAATTAACTTCTGTAATAATATTTCCATTTTTAAAAATGTAAAAAAGGAATTTTCAGTGCTTACATCGATAACAAAAAGAAACAGCAACAGATCTGGTGCTGCACTTTGTCTTATTTTAGCAAAAAGGAACATGCATTCCCAGATTCATGAACTCACTGGAAAAAAGGAACCCATCAATCTGATTCAGAGATGCATTTCCAATACAGTTTTACTTTGTATATTATTGTTTGTCAAAATTTGGAATTCACTTTCACTATCAATCTTACAATCACAATGACAACAATCTAACATAATTTTCAAAGCTGAGACCTTATGTTCATTGGAAATGTTTTAAGATCTTAAATTTATCCACATATTTTAATTGTAGAAAAGTATAATAAAATGATCAATACTTTAAGCATAAAGGTTCATTACATTATGATAAAATTCTGCAAGGATGTAGAAAGGTAATACTGACTGAAGAAGTAAAAACGCAAAACATTTAACTGAAAATGCTTGCTTGTACGTATAATTAAAAAAACTTAAAAAGCAAAATTCTTCATCTTTATTAACTTTAAAAAATCATATTTCAAACAGTAGAGTCTGTGAGCTCTGAAAATGTACAATTCGCTTGGCATTCCCAGTGCCCTCTGCCCCCTGGGGGCTGTTTTAGGCCTGGGTTCTGTTTTTGGAAGGGCAGGTTTAGCAGACAACCCTGCCTATCTCCTGTGCGGCTCCTCTATCACCTTTGCTGGGTCACCTTTTTAGCCTATTTCTTGGGCATGATGGCTTGGCAGGCAGTTCTGCCAACCCAAGGGATGCTCTCTGCTCCTGGAAAGATTTCTGAGTCCCACAATCATCCGAAGGATACGGAGCTCCCAGTTTCCAACCCGGCTGAGAAGGTGGCCTCAGCCTGGGCAGAACAGGAGGAGATTTGGGACCGTGAAGAGACACACAGAGCCAGGAAACAGTAAGGCGACACAAGAAGAGGATGCCTTTCATATATTTTAAAAGTATTTTTTATTCTGTTAAATACTTTTAAAAGGTGATATAACAGTCTTATTTTAATGTGTCAATATGTAGGACATGCTGAGAAACACTCCTTTATTACTCTTTAAGCTTATGGAGAAAAGTTTAATTGACAACTTAAAAATATGTGTGTGTTTGTACATGATTTTTCAAGATTATTTTAAGGGTAACTGAAGCAAAAAAAAAAAAAAGCTGAAGATCACTGGCAGAGACTAGTAGAAGATCCCAGACCATTACAGGGTAGGTAGAAAAAGGGAGTGAGGCTGACATGTCATTTTGGACACACTGATAACACAATGCTGTTGGATATAAAGACTGGGTCCTTGGGGCTGTCAGGAAATTGTGAAACAGTTTGAAATAGGAGGAACAAGATGACCAGGTGTCCTGGTATTGAAGACAGAAGGGTGGGGCACAGGTGTCCAGTGTGTTTTTGCCGTCAGAGTGATCTTCTACCTTCACTGCCTTTTTGACCACTCTGTAAATTGTTGAAAACAGGTAATAATGTAAATGATTCTTGTCCACAGAATTGCCAGTAAGTCTGGTGAAATGCTACTGACTGTTGTCTTGCAAATATACCTCTTATGTATTTCAGGATTCCTTATTCCCTTTGTGTGTGTGTGTGTGTGCCTATGTATGGCTTTTGGAATCTTCCTTGAACCAGTTTTAACATCTTTTTGGTTCACTCATCAATTAGTGAATTAAATAAAAGTTATCTGCAATACCATTTTTATATTTGTATGAGAGTTACTATTTTATCCTTTAATGGGAACTGGATCTAAGATGCAGATAGAGACGGGAGCCATTAGCCTCCCAGTGGTAGCTAAAGACAGGGGCTGGGAGAAATGACCCAGTCAGCATGTGTCTATGAGAAAAGAAAAATTAAAAAAAATTAAAACTGATTATGTGAAAGTAACAAAAATAGAAAAATGCTATGAAATGACCCAATAAGCATGTGTCTATGAGAAAAGAAAAATTAAAAAAAATTAAAACTGATTATGTGAAAGTAACAAAAATAGAAAAACGCTATCTGTTCCATCCTTCCATCCATTAATGTTAGTATAGAAAAAAAATTCACAGCAGTTTGCAAAGGCAGATTTTTAAAGAATGTGGAGGGCAGTGGTTCAAGGTAGCTGTGAGAAGGAGGTAGAGAGAAAGCTCATGGCACAAATCAGTTCTGACTGGATGTATATTTTGTAGAGAAAGCCAACAGGTATCAACACAGAGTAATCAACACAGAGGAGTATGTGTCAACTCAGGCAGCATCCTGGAGGAAATTTTAATTTAAAAATACTTACATATTTTGAAGGCTGAGGAACAAGAATTGCTTGAATCTGGGAGGTAGAGGTTGCAGTGAGCCTTCATGCCACTGCACTCCAGCCTGTGTGACAGAGCAAGACTCTGTCTTAACAAACAAACAAACTTACCAATTATGTGATATTCCACAGCTCTGTTATTGCCAGCATCCATATCAGAGGCTAAAACAGTATAGACAACGTCTGGTTCCTGGTTTTCCAGAACCTCAATGTTGTAACTGAAAACAATAAACTCTGGTGCGTGATCGTTTTCATCTTCAACAGTGCAGAGGATTGTCGTGCTGCCGGACAGTGAAGGGATTCCCCCATCTCGTACCAGTACTGACATAGAACACAAAGGTGGCATGAATTGTGGCCTTTGATTCATACCTAAAATATACTGTTCTAACTAGACAAAGTCAGACTGAACTAACCAGGTAGCACTGGCTCAATAATATTTTATTTAAAAATACCCTACCAAAGTGTAACATTTTACCACTGAACTGGTTTTTGTTTTGTTTTGTTTTGTTTCGTTTTGCATAGTCAAAGAATCCCTTACCTCGAAGAGTGAAGACTTCTTGAATTTCTCTGTCAAGCATGGTCGTTGTCACGACCTCTCCAGTGTCAGAATTTATCTGGAACAATTCAAATGAAGCACCTGGCATGATTTCAAACTGAAGCTTGGAATTGACTCCTTAAGAAAACCATAAAGAAAAACTTAGCAATCATTTCTCTGAAATACATTCATCCACTTTCATATTTCTTTTCTTTGAACATGTTACGCCATAGATGAATATGGCAAGATTCTCAAACAGCCTTCAAATTAAGGTAAAAGAAAAACTCTTTTGGCCATTCTTGCTAAATAAAAGCCTCATGGGCTGAAACGCTTGATTTTCAAAAGTCTTATGAGACTTCCCCACAGTGAATGCTTAGAATTTTTTCCTTCCCATAAAAAATTTCTTATAAGTGTGCAACTCCACAACATATTCCTAATTACTCCTTCTAACACCCCTGATTGCGATTTAATGACTTAATTTTAAGCTTGTAGGGTGAATGACAATTTCTATAGATTGACTGGCTGTTTAAAAGCCCACGCTAAGTTATAGAACTGTTTATTCTCAACCTCAAGAAGTAAGCACGTAGAACTGCTCATATATGTATTTTTGTTTGTTTTGTCTTCCACTTAGTGTTCAGTCTGCTATCTGGAGTGAGAAATGTGGTACCACATTATTACGCATGTTGGAAATAATTCTTCCCATATTTTTGTGGTTTCATTTCTCCCGAGAAAAGTATCACGTCATTTCCATCACTGGTTATGAAGATCATTCATGCTATTAATTGTAATGACTTTATCCCATGCCATTGTAATTTATTTGCATTTTACACAAGGTCCTCTCAGTCATTTTCCTGTGCTCTTTTTTTAACTGACAAGAAGCTAGGTGTACACACAGTACTCAGAATGTATGATGTTATACTTTAATAAAAGATGAAATGCCATTCTTTTGGCCTTAACAAAAAAACATCAATTACAGATTTCCATCTTGCCAGTCTTAAAAAGTAAATGTTCATTCCATTATGACCTGGCAGATATTATATAGGAGTGAGAGCTGAAAGGAGTGGAATAGAATTCTAGTTTTATCAGAATGAATATACACATCTTCTTACTATACAACTTGGAGGAGAAATATATTTCAGCTATAATCCGCAGGCATTGGAATGACCCTGAGAAAAAAGTCTAATAACATAGGACCAATGTATTTTATATAACATGGTCAGAGATCACCAAAATGTTTCATTCTATCATTAGGCATATTACTAATGGTTATTACTAAAGAGTCACAGTGATTACTTTGATCACTTAGGGATCATACAATCTGTTCTATAGCCAACACAGAATTTCTTAAAATTCCAAGTTGTTAAAATTTGTTATTCCTATCTCTGCCTATATTATAAAAATGGGAACAGTATTATCTTATATTTACTTTCCTTTTCCTCAAAAAAAGAGAGAAATAACAGGTACCACGCATAGTACTGAGTGCCAAAGACAGAGTGCTGAGTCAAACAGATGTGACCTCTGTCTTCCAAAAAATCACATGGATCTTTTAATTTTTAAATGAACAAATTCATATGATTTTGTGACACATTATATATGCACCATTGCATGTTATTTTATATGATTTTGTTACACATTATATATACCATTGCATATTATATATTGTATTACATATTATAGAATGCTATATATTATACGTTTGTAATTCTCAACACTTGCCAAACCTAGAAAATGTCTTCAATTGTTTACACATAAATTCATATCTTTATACTGTCCCTTCCTCCCACAGTTCCCATTATCCACTAATGTGCTTTACCACTCTACTCAACATTTCTCTGACTTTTTAGGAACTTACAGATTTTATTTTTTTAAAATTCTATATGGGTTTTATCCCTAAGATACCAATACATTCACCTTCAGCCATCTTAATATGTTATGAAGGACAAATAAGACCTTTACCTATAACTGTAGTCTGCATATATACATTTTTATACCCCAAACTTTATACCCTTTACAACTTGGTAATAGGAAGTAAATCAAATGTAATTTACTGTGATTTATTTAGAATTTAATTAGTGCTTTGGTTTTTCCTCTTTAGACTCTTGTAAGCCTACAGAACACACATAGCATCATCAAACATGAGAACTAAGAAAAGAAAAATTAAAAAGAGATTATTGGGTCTAATTCTATCACCTCACTAAGCAAATTGGAAGTTTGGATCTGAAGATATTTAGTAGTATCCTTATGACACATGCCCACTAAAGGATATGTGTGTGTGTGTGCCTATGTGTGTATATATGTCCATACTTAGGTATGTGTGCATGCCAGTGTGAATGTGCATGTGTGCATGTGCACACACATACACACACACACACATCTTCACTTAGAACTCAAGACGTACAGTCCTATGACTTTCTAATTCCTCCCACTCTAGGATACCTCTCCTCAGTTCATTTCTCTCCTTCTCCAGTCCAGCCCCATAAGCTATCCTTCTAGCAATCTTGCATAGTTTCTCAGGTCCTGGGGCTTCCTGCTAAAAATGTCCAGCAAAGCCCCAGCCCAGAATCATTCCAGCCATCTCTTCACTTCATTTGAATATCCAATAGATGGCTGGGGCTAAAGAAAATTTCACAACATCGTGCATTGAGACCACTGCAGTACCATCAGGCAATCTTTCCAGGAGTCCATAATCACCCCTCTTCCATTCAGGTCTCCTACCCAACCACTACCTGGCTTACTCTCACAGATCACTTCCCTTTCCATTTTCCAGAGAGAAAGTGGGCATCGGGAAATAACTCCCTCACCCTCTGCACCTGTACTCAACTGTTCCTCTTACTCCCTGTCTCAATGGCAAAGTCATTCTTCAAACACACTCCCAGAATTTTCCTGTCAAGTCTAGTCTTTCTCCTAAAATTTTTTTCCTTAAATTACATCCTTCTCTAGCTATAAGAATCAGGCTTTTTTCTCCTTCTCTTTGTAGCCAAATTTCTTTTGAAAATCATATTTAGTCTATAGCTAGGTTCAAATTATGCCATTCCCAGTTATTCTTTCTACAGAGACCATGACCTTCTGATTATAAAATCTACTGGCCATTTCTAGCTCTTACCTAACTTGTCTTCTCTGTGGTATCATATGTGGCTGACAGACATTAACAAAAAAAAAAGAAAGAAAAGAAGGAACAAAAGGAGGGAGGGAAGGAAGGCATGAGGAAGAGAGGAGTAAAAAATAAAAGAAAAAGAGTATTTTTGTTTGTTTTTCTATGACATATTTTTCTCTTGTTTCCTGGAGTGGGGGTCATTGACAAATGATGTGCTGGCCATCATGCCATTGCCATCTCACTCTACACATTCATGTCTTCAGTTTGCATCCATGTGCAGATGACATCCATGCCCATGCACTGAGCTCCAGTCATCTGTTTGGTTGGTTCATTCATTCATTCATTCATTCATTCATTCATTCATGTGCTCACTTATGAATGCACAGATACTGACTGTCAGGTACTGGAAAGACACCACTGATAGTTACCTTGGTCCTCAGAGTTCCCCTCTAGAGGGGAAGATAATTAAATCAGCGAGTTACAGAAAGTGTTATAGAATATATGAAATCACTGAGGGAGTGGATCAGAGAAGACATCTCAGATATAGTTTGGTCATTAATTATCTCATTGAATTAACATATATAAAGAGTGATCCTGGGTGCCAAGGTACCAAACCATGTGCTAAAAATATAACTTCTAGAAAACAGACAAATTCTCTACCCTCACGGTGCCTACAATATAGCACTGGATACAGTGGAGCAAGCTGGCAAATACAATTCCCCCAGATAAGACATGATGGGTAAGCTGAGTTGCCCTATATATAACCGGAGACCCTAAAAATGAATAGGAATTAATGAGTAAGAGGGAAGAAAGTATGTTTGAATGAGTTCAAAATAAAATCCAAATACCTTACCACAGTCCCCAAAGTCCCATATGATGTGGGTTCTGCATATCTTTCCAACTTCTTCTCATGGACTCACTTCCTTGCTATATTCTTATCCCACTGATTTCCTTTCTGCTCTCTGAACATGCTAAGCATCTTTCTGCTGAGTCCTCTGTAGTGGCGCTCCCTCTGCCTGCTCCTCTCAGGTCTTCACATGGTGTACTATTTATTAAACCATACTGTCTCAGATCCAAATCTGTTCTTCTGTACTCCGCCCTGTGAAGCTGGGGCTGGGGAGCTGCAAACCACATTCTCCATCACCAACTACCTCTCTCCTCGGGTTTGCCACAACCGGACACTAGAAGGAGACTGAAAGTCAGAAGGACAGAAAACAGGGCTTCCTTCTTCCTACTTACTGTCATCATCAGCAGTGTGATTCAGTCTGTTTCACTGCTCCCAGAACCAGGCTCTGCAAGGCCCCTTCTCTCATTTTCTTCCTAGGGTCTGATAATCTAGACCTCTTCTTTCCCAGTATTAGGGGTGGTAGCTGTCTTCTAGAGTTTTGTTTTTGTTTTGTTTTTTTTTTGTTGTTGTTGTTGTTGTTGTTTTTGGTTATCTCCGTATTCCCTCTTGCTTACTCATTCATCCGACATCGGTTTGCGGCATTTATTCTTCCTGACTGAACATGGCTGATAGAGTACTTGGCACCAGAATTGTGTCTCAGGTAACAGAGACTCTGAGGTTGGTTTGGTTTTATGTCTTAGGCTTTGAGTGCAGTGATGAGTTCCTTAACTACAGGAAAGGGAATGCTAGGAATTCAATACTTGGAGAGCTGTCACAATTAATTAAATTATCCACTGTGTTTGACTGTGATAAAGTGACTCTCAAAGGACTCGAATTCCTTAGAGAACCAAATGGTGCTGGCTTTGACCACATACTAGGAAAAAGGACTATGATGAGAAGACTGTTTTTCAAAGGACTAGGAAATTATAGAAAGATAACTACAAGCTGAGGCTTTAACCCTGTAGCTCAAGTCATAGTTACAAAGCTGGAGAGCTCCTGTATAGAAGCCCTAAAATTAACCTCCCTGAAGATCAGACCCAAATTGAGTAGCAGGTATAACAAGTACCTTGCAAGGAAATGCCTATTCATGTAAACACCCATAATCAGAGTCAAATTTCAACATAACTCAGGTAGCCAAGTGCAAATCTGACTCAGCTGAAGAAAGCTTATGGTTTTAAAAGAATAGTAAGATTTTTCTAACTTACATGGCATAAACCTGGTAAATACAGGTGGAAATCAATTCTAAGAATGTGAGACCTAGGAAGATATAACGTTGGTTTAGGATGGATTTATTAATAGATAAATAGACAATATTGATATTGTTTGCTAGAGAGTCAGAATTTAATGTGTTAGCTCATAGACTTGTGTCTCTAGAGAGTATCTTTGACTGGCTGGATTCAATGGTGACCTATAATCATTGAGGTTGAGACACTACATCTTCCTTTGAATACTATAAATAATCCAAAGCTTACGGAAATGAGAATGTTAGAATGAATTTATCATGTATGACATGCTCACTAAACTTCCCCACTACCTTTCCGAAGAGTTCAGAGGACCCTCCCTTCATAAGCACACTGGGAAAGGTATTAGAACGTCACCAGCATCCTTGAAAAGCAGAATGGGTGCGGTTTTTCATAGACTGGGAATGGATGATGGTGCCACTGGTTCCAGGGACCACCTTTTGAGAAGCAACTCTCGATACTCATTTATAAAACTATCAGAAGTCATTTGCTTCCACCCATCTTTATGTAAACTTTCTGTAAACATCTTCATGTAAACACTGTTGACCATCATCTAGTTGGTAGAGATATTGATCATCTTGGCATCCAATGGAACATTATGTTGATACACCATTATGATGACATCATGATAATAGGATCTGATGAGTAGAAGGCAGCAAGTAACTTAGATGTCTTAATTAGACACATGCATGAGACAAGGGATTGGCAAACTACAGTCCAGTGGTCAAATCTGGCCTGCTCCCTGTTTTTGTAAGGTTTTATTGAAATATAAGCACAATATTAATTATGGCTGCTGTCTTGCTATAGTGTCAGAGTTGCACAAAAGAGACCATAAAACACACAAAGCCTAAAATATGTACTCTCTGGTTCTTTATCAGAAAAAGTTTTGCTGAATTCTATTCTAGAGTAAAAGATGTGAGAGTAATAGGAGCTAAGGACAGAGAGGAAAGCTGGCTGTTAAGCTAAAAGACACAAAACCTTATCCTCCTTTTCCTCAAACTATGGAGAAATAATAAAGAATTCTTGCCAGGGGTGTGTTATTTTTAGGAAGATCATTTTTCTTTTCTTTTTATTTTAAGACAGCCTCTCATTCTGCCACAAAGGGTGGAGTGTGCAGAGGCACAATCATGGCTCACTGCAGCAAATTCCTGGGTTCAAGCCATCTTTCCACTTCAGCTTCCCGAGTAGCTGAGACTACAGGAGTGTGCCACCATGCCCAACTAATTTTTATATATTTTTTGTAAAGCTGAGGTCTTGCTATGTTGTCCAAGCTGGTCTTGAACTCCTGGCTTCAAGCAATCCTCCCATCTCGACCTCCCAAAGCACTAAGATTACAGGCATGAGTCACCATGTCCAGCCAAGATTTTTTTGTGTGTGTAATGCCTCAACTGTACAATTATCCACAGTCAGCCATTTCTAAAGCAAAAATAGAATTATGCCTGACTGAATGAAGAAAGAAAGAAAGAAATGAATAAATTCTAAACAGTAAAGGCAGCTTGAGGAAGTTTATGTCACACATGCTTCAGTTTCTCAGACCATATGGTCAAAAATGTTTATTGAGTTTCTATGTCATATCTTGCACTACTCTAAGAACCTGGAATAAAAATATTAATAAATAAGAAGTTCTGAGTCCAGGAGAAGTTCACAGCCTAGAGAAAAAGCAGACAAATAAACATTTAAATAATTATAATATTATATATTAAATGTATTAAGAACATATGCCAAAGTTTTAACAGTGATTGTCTCTGAGTGAGTGAGGTTATGACTGGTCCTTATTCTTTTTCATCTGCTTATTTTTGATGTTTATGCAAATGTGTTTATAATAGAATCTTTTTTTATGTAGAGAGAAAATCTATATAGAGAGAGCCGAGGCAAACATAACAGTCCTAAGGGGTTAGCAGAAGTACTGCAGCCTAAGTGGGTGGTGGCTTCATTAGCATGCTGTTGTGACTTGCTCTAGCATATGTTCCATAGCCTTGGTTTGGGAAATTCAACTTGTGAAATGCCCTATAATCTAGCCCACCTCTAAATCCTTTTCTTGGGACTTTGGTATAATCGAAGTTGCTAGAATGGTGCAAAGCCAATAAGATCAACCTGCACCTGAATCTTGTGGATCTCCTTATGCATCCCCGGAGTAATTTGATTGAATCTAAATGGTGGGCAAATGCCACTGAAGAAAGAATGAGGCGGCATGTCAATGAATAACTACTAATAAGTGCAGAGGGGCCCAGCATAGTGGCTCACGACTGTAATCCCTGCACTTTGGGAGGTAGAGGCTGGAGGACCACTTGAAGCCAGGAGTTTGAGGCTGAGGTGAGCCATGATTGGGCCACTGCCTCCAGCCTGGGGGACAGTGAGATTCTGTCTGTATAAAAGTAAAAAAGCAAATAAATAAAAATAGAGCATCAGGAGTATGTTCTCTTTAAATAAAGTATGGAGGAAACTTGGTGGATATTTTGCCTCTGTATATGATGCAGAGGAAATGTCACTCCATAAAGAAACATTTAAAATAAACTGAATAGCCAGATAGTATTGTCCATTCAAGTGAGAAACTATTATTACAAAATGCCATATATTCAGATATTTTAACATCTTTATCCTTTATTCTTTGGTATACATACAAATAAGTCACCTTCTAAAGGGTATACTGAATGGCACTTTATAACTTCCTATGAAGATAAAACTAACAGCCCAGTGGAAGTATTCCAAAGCCAAGAGAGGGAGCCCCTATTTACCATATTGCATTAATTCTAAGATACATTTGCTTTTCACATTTCTGAAAGTAGATGCATCTTAACAATTAATGGTGTCTTAAATTTGGTGAAATATGGTGTTTCTCCCTGGCTCAAAGTGTAGACTTAGGCAGTGCAGTTGTACATCTAGTGCAGCACAAGGGATTCCAGAAAACCAGATGTAGTTACTGAAGATGACCCTAGAGAGAGAATACATTTTTATGGAATAGAGAATAACATCTCGTTAATGAATTCTATATTTTAGTGTGGCAATATACTGTTATTTTATGTTCGACACCCTTGAGTGAGTATAAGTGAGTGGTATTCTCAGTGGGGCACCCTTTCCTCTTGGGAGTGAGGGAAGGCACCGCAGGGGGAGATCTTTTTTCACTAACAATGGAGCTCTTGTTGGTGGCACCAAATACTGTAGTTTTAATACCTTAGTTAAAATCTGGTAGTTGTTTTACCCTTTTAATATAAGAAGAAACTCCTGCTAGAGCTAGCGTGAGTCATACACCATAAACATTCAGTACCCAAATCCCTGTGGGTTTTGAATGCCGAATAACACTGTATACTTACATTTTTTAAAACTGCATCGTAGAATGCTAGAAAACACATGTTAAGCCCTCTAGTATTGAATAATGCCGTGGTATTTTTTAAAAAAATACATACTATAAAGTAAACCATTCATAAATTCCAGTGTAATGCCAGTTATGTTAAAATCCTGACTACGTCATTTAATTCTCATGCATAATCCTATTTTCATTGATTTAACCCAATAATCAAAAAAGAAAAGAAAGATTGAAGGAAAATATATTCAAAAGTATGTGCATATACACAAATATTCACATATATTTACATAATCACCTACTTAACAGATCTTGCTTCATTAAAAACACTGAGCTGTCCAGTAAATCAAAATTGTCTCCAAAATATGTACAGTTACATGAGACTCACGAAGTTGTTAATGTGTATTTCAAACATCCATTAATTCAGAAAAACAGTAATTTTGTGTCTAAATTCTCAGTTGGCAAACCATAATCTCTAGAATAATAAAGTTTCAATTCAATTATAATTAGCAGGTTGCAGACAATTCATCCTAAATGAAAATAGCATTAACACTGGGCAACTTGACAGTAAAAATCAGAAGAATATATTTATGGTAATTGTCTTTGGTTAATATATGCAAATTTTGAGAGAAATTCTTTTCTCCCTCTTCAAGCATTAAAGCAAAAGGAATCTTCTTAGTAGAATCCATTACAAAAAATAAAATTCATAAAATAAAGCAAGGCCAAAGGGAGGAAGCATTTTACATACCTTACTAGTTGCAAAATCACACACAGCAATAGGTTCAGCATATGTCTACATACTTTGGGAAGTAGTTTTTGTGTTACCTAGCGTCCTGTATTGCTCTGTTTCTACAGAGAACACTCTAAGAGAACTTTACTGAGCTGAAATTATTGCAAAATATATATATTTTTCATTGTTTCTAACACCCTAAAAATGAATACTTCCAAAAATGTGCTAAGTTCTAAGCACAGATTGGAGCAAACAATCGTTAGCATGCTTCAGTGTCGCCGCTTAGAAAAACTCTTTGATCACACTGCCCCACTCTGGTCAAAGACAGAAAATTGGGTTAGCCCTTGAAAAGAGTGTTCATAACATCACATACAAATTCACGTAAAGTGCATTTCATTAAAAGATGACGTTTTCCAAATAGGCAAAGTATTGAAATATTTATAATTTGGTTTAAAATTGCATGTAAATGTATCTTTTGCCCCTTAAATTAACAATGTACAAGGAAATGCTATTGTTAATATTATTTCCATAAAAATATCTATTACAATTCTTGCAAAAATATAGCAAAATATTACATTGATATATAATGCCATTTGCGATATACAAATTTAAATTTTAAAAGACTGGATTATTAAAGTGAACTAATGATTAGTTTATATTAATATAATATTCATATTCATATTAGTTCAGTGTTTCCCATCTGAATGGGAATATAAACTATTCATACTAGTTCAGATGGAAAAATTCAGCATATATTATGAATAATAAACACAGCACTGTAATTTTTGTAATTTTGTTTAAGATAAAAACAGAATATGATTAAAGTTGATGAATCTTAATTGCCAAAACAGCCACAGTGATGTTGAAAAGCAAGTGTAAGAAATTTGTAAACTCCTACCCATAGTTAACTGTTCACTCCAAAGTCATTTTCCTGGACACAGTGGTTGAATTTAGTAAAAAAAAGTGATAAAGTTAACATATTGATCATTTATTGTGTCAGACACTGGTCTAAGCTCTTTAGATGTAATAATTCATTCATGCTCATAACAGAACTATAATTTAGGCACTGTTATTATCTCCATATCACAGATAAGTAGGGAAATAGAAAGGATTAATAACTTGTTCAAGGTCACATGGCATAAGTAAACGGTAGTTCTAGGATTCAAACTCAGGTGGTCTGACACCAGCAACACAGCTCTTCCACTATGCTATATACAGAGGAAATAAAGAACCATTTATCTTTTTGTTCTCAATGTATCTGTTACACTCTGAAAGAAATGTAATGCTTTGTCCATACTTCCGTTATCAAGGTCAAGTCAATACAGTATATGTTAATTGGGTGTGTATCACCCTAATATAAATAATAATAGTTAATACAGGCAAATGTTAATTAAATGTGTATCACCGTAATATAAATAATAATAAAGTTAATACAAGCAAATCCTATATTATGTGATATATGTATATCTTTACAGGTGTATATGTTTCTGTGTGGATGCAAATGAAAGAAGTATTAGAAATTTGAGACAACTAGCAACTGTTCATTTTTCCTAAGCCATAATTGTTATAAATTATGTCAATTATAATCTTCAATTTTTTTTAAAGAATTAATGCCCAATTTCTGTATTTTTAAATTACCTGAATCTCTGTCCAGAGCTTCAACCCTTACGACAAACTCCCCTGGATTTTGGTTTTCTTTCACTGAAGCTTCATACAGCTGCTTCTTGAATACTGGAGCTTCATCATTTACATCAAGAACAGTAATTGTTAAAGTCTGGGAGGAAGAAAGTGCTGGTGTGCCATCATCCAGTGCCAGAACAGTCAGAATGTGCTGAGTTTTCATCTCATAATCCAAAGGACAAGTTGTAGTTAGTAAGCCTGTTTTGAAAACAGAAGAAAAGCAACATGTATTCTTATATGAATACATATAAGCATGACTTTTTTATATGAAAGTCATGCTTACTCCACTTATGTCTAACTTGTTTACCTAGATAAACACTCAGAAGTCTTAACTGCTAAAATATGAACTGTATTAAACCATCTTTAACGTATACACTATCTACAATTAAAAGCTAACATTTTTAGTCAGAAAAGTCATCTCAATTTAAATTATATCAGACAAAACAATTCAAGAAAAATCTATGTTATCAAGAATTATGCAATTATCTACTGAGAGCACTGCATTAAAATTATCTGGCCTCAACATCTACCTCATTTTTTAAAAATATATAGAATACTAACAATATATATCTTCATGTCACATAACACCTCATGTATGAGGTTAGGAGTTCAAGGCCAGCCTGGTCAATGTGGTGAAACCCCGTCTCAACTAAAAATACAAAAAATTAGCCAGGCATGGTTGCGGGCACCTGTAATCCCAGCTACTTGGGAGGCTGAGGCGAGAGAATCACTGGAACCCGGGAAGCAGAGGCTGTAGTGTGCTAAGATTGCACCACTTAACTCCAGCCCGGGCAACAGAGCAAGACTCCATCTCAACAAAAGAAAAAAATAGAACAAAGATGTTATAACTCAGACGATAATCTTCACAAGTAAAATATGTCTCTATCCCACTGCCATTTTAGCATATAAACCATATAAGTCAGGTATAATACAGACTTTCACACAGATAGTCATTACATGATTCCAATTATTACATTTTGCTTTAAGGATTGCTGTTTGCTTCTCCCATTTTATAAGAATTTTTCTTAAAATAATTAAAGAGGTTTACTGAATTCTATTTTATAAAATAGTTTTTTTAATAATTACTCATCACTTTATATTTCACAGCCATAGCCACCAAAAAAACTCAGTATGTCTTCTTTATAAGAAATATGAGCCTTGTGAGAGGAAAAAATATCCCATCTCATATGAATACTTTCAGCAATTATCATTTTATATCTTTGAAAAACACCTCCATTGAAACAGTCACTGCAATTACTCAAGAGATTTCAGGACCTATATTACCAAAACACAAGTCTAATTTTATCCATCCTTCTTAACAATCTGAAATATACCTTCCTTAGCCATCTTGGAACACATTCCAAGTATTACTGAAACAGGTCCGTGGAGAGCCTCAGCTCTAACAGATATCAGCAGCCTGTGTCTGAACTATTTCTCTGTCAGTTGGGCATTTAGGTGGTGTCCATGCATGCCTCAGAATGAAACCATATGTACAGGATTTAATAAATATTTTGATGAAATTTTCCAACGGAATATAGCCAGACTATAATCATGACTTCCAAATCCTACACATTCAATTCCATTCCAAATAATGCTTTTAACTAAGAGTTGGGCCAAATGGTATATATCTGATACTTTTTTCTAAGGTTTATGTAGAAATAACTTTTTTTTTAGTGAATAAGATGAGAGTTCATTAATTTTTCAACATCCCCTGAAAAATGAGTAGAGAGAAGTTGATTTTTAAAGTCACAAGACTAAAAATTTGTACATTTATTCTTCCATCAACCACACAAAAAAAGATATAATAGATGTTATCTAGCAACATGGTGACAGCAAGACAAGTGAGACTGAGTGACATTTCTGCAGAGTACCTGATAGTGAATAAATGCTTCTTTAAAAAAAATAAATGTTACAATTGATGTGAAAAGCAAGGGTCTTAATATCCAAACAAATTCAGCCATTAAAAATATGTATTATTTCCCAACATTTACAAATATATGTTTGTATGATCTCAAAGATAAGTTTCCATATCAAAGTCTTTGAACAATGCTGTTGATTTGTCATACTGCTACCTTTATTCACTTTTGGTACCATATCTTACCATGCAAGAACTCACAATGGGCACAAAGAAGTTTTCTGTTGTATATTCGGCCCATAATGTCAGCTAGCTACAGAGCATAGTTAATATTAACTAACAGGACAATTAAAGTTGGTTCTCTAAATACAACCTCTGTGCCTATTATATATACCTAAATTAAACAACAAAAGAAGTAAAAAATGTTTAAACCATATGTATCTTGAGAACCATCATTTTAAGAGAATAAAATGAAAAAGGTAAATATAAGCAAGTGATGAGAGGCTTTAATTGGAAGTGGCAGAAAAAGAAATGAAAGGCATCCAAATCAGAAAGGAAGAAGTAAAATTATCCCTGTTTGTGGATTACGTGATCTTATATGTAGGAAACCCTAAAGACTCCACCAAAAAACTGTTAGAACAAATAAATTCAGAAAAGGTAGGATACAAAACTTACATTTCTATACACTAACAAATAACTATCTGAAAAGGAAATTAGAAAAATGATTCTATTGACAATAGCACAAAAAGGAATAAAATAAAACACTTAGGGATAAAGTTAACTAAGGAGGTGAGTACCTTGTATATTGAAAACCAAGAAACATTGATGAAAGAAATTAAAGACGATACAAATGGAAAGATACGTATGTTCATAGAGTGAAAGGTCTAATATTGTTAAAATGTTCACACTACCCAAACTGACAAACTGATTTACAGATTCAATGCCATCTCCACCAAAATCCCAATGGCATTTGTTGCAGAAATCGAAAAAAATAATATTGCAATTCAAATGGAATATCTAAGAACCCCAACAGTCGAAATAATCTTGAGAAAGAACAAAGCTGGATGCCTCACACTTCCTGACTTTGAATACTAAAAAGCTATAGTAATCAAAACACTATTGTATTGGCATAGGACAAACATTTAGGCCAATGGAACAGAGTGGAGAGCTCAGAAATAAATTCACATGCATATGGTCAATTGATCTTGAACAATGTTGCCAATAATACACATTAGAAAAAGGTTAATCTCTTTAACAAATGGTGTGAAGAAATTGGATATCCACATGCAAATGAATACGGTTGTATCCTAAGCTTACACCATACAAAAATAAAACAAAATAAAATGGATTACAGACTGAAAAGTAATACCTGAAACTATAAAAGTCCTAGAAGGAAACACATGGGGGAAAGCTTTGTGACCTGGGTCTTGGCAATTATTTCATGGATACACAACAAAAACCAGACCACAAAAACAAAAATAAACAAGGGAGATTATGTACAATTAAGAAGCTTCTGCACAGTAAAGAAAAAGACAACCTATAGAATGGGAGAAAATGTTTGCAAACAATTTATCTGATGAGGAGTTAATATTCAATGTGTGTGTGTGTGTGTGTGTGTGTGTGTGTGTGTGTGTATAAAATGCCTAAACTAAACATAAAAAAAAACAACCTAATTTTAAAATGAACAAAAGATTTGAATAGAAATATCTCCAAAAAAGACATACAAATGGCTAACAGGTCTATGAAAAAAAATGCTCAGTGTCACTAATTATTTGAGGAATGAAAGTCAAAACCACGATGAGATGTCACTCATACCGGTTAGGATGGCTATTACTGAAAAAACAGAAGACAACACGCATTGGTGAGGGCGTAGAGAAGTTGGAACCCTTGTACACTTTGGTGGGAATCCAAAATGTTACAGCCACTATTGAAAATAGTACGGATGTTCCTCAAAAAATAAAAATGGAACTACCATATGACCCAGCAACTCCACTTTCGGATATTTATACAAAAGAATTGAAATCAGAATCTTGAAGACAGAGTAGCACAGCCATGTTTACTGCAGCACGGTCCACAATAGCCAAGATGTGGAAAGAAACCTGTGAATGTTACTCGGCAGATGAATGGTTAAAGAAAACGTGGTATGTGCATGCAATGAAGACAATCAGCCTTCAAAGAGAAAGACATTTTGCAAGATGTGACAATATGGATAAATCTTGAGGACATTATGCTAGGTAAAATAAGTCAGTCACAAAAAGACAAAACTCCATGATTCCATTTACATAAAATGTCTAAAAAAGTTTAATTCATGGAATGAAAGAGTGCAGTGGTGATTGTCAGAGTCTGGATGGAAGGGAAAACAGCAGAAACTAAAGTTTCAGTTAAGCAAGGTGAATAATCTCTAGAAATATGCTGTGCAACATTGAACCCGTAGTCTACAGCAATGTATTGTACACTTAAAACTTTGTTAGGAGGGTGGGTCGCAAGTTTTCTTACCACAATAAAATAAAATATTTTAAAAGTGATATATAGAGCACTGTACCTGATGACTCATCAAGCATAAACGCCATGTTTTCATTTCCTGAGAGGATGCTGTATGTTACTTTTCCATTCCTTCCTTCATCTGGATCATGAGCAGTGATACGGTGCACTAAGGAGCCCACTGTGACATCTTCTTTGACATGGGCAATGGGGAAAGACATAAAAGTGGGCTTGTGGTCATTTACATCCAAAATCATTATTTGTGCGGTCAGTGATCTCAGTCGCCGGTCTGTCACATTCACAGCCTGATCAGACGCAGTTACTGTCAGGATGACAGTTGAAATGCTCTCTCTGTCAAGAGGGGACACAGTGACTAATGTGCCAAATGAGGGGTGGATGAGAAATGGATTCATGCCAGGGGTGTGGGATTCAATGTAGTATTGTATTCTGCTGTTCAAAAAACTGCCGTCACCATCTTTGGCATTGAAGACGTACACCAGGGTTCCTATGGGAACATTCTCCTCTATGCTGATCACAATGAGCTCATCCTGGAAAGACGGGGAATGGTCATTCTGATCTTCCACATCAATACTAAGGAAGACTGTGCTACTCAGGGAAAGGTTTTTGCTATGGTCTGTAGTAATCACCCTGAAAAGATAATGAGATGTCATTTCATAATCAAGTTCCTTAGAAAGAAACAAGTCTCCAGTTGAGCTGTCTATTTCAAAGTGTCCATCCTTATCATCTGCAACAATACTAAAATGTAACTTTCCATTATAATGTTGGTGAAGGTGATCAGGTGACTTTATCAAGCTCATTATTTTTGTGGGCTTCAAATTTTCTGGTATAACTAAATGTCTAATATTCTGAGAAATGATTGCTCTCCCTTTGGATAGTGGGATCACCTGAAATACAAATAAAAGAGGTATTAATTTGGGGTATTTTTAAAACAGTTTAATCATTACCTATAATAATATTATTTTGAAAACAAATTCCTTTCATATATGTGATCATACATTAATTAGTGAGAAATGTCTTTTGTATATTATATAATTCCAGTATGTCTCAGAAGATCAAAAATTGCACAATATTTAGGAGATAAGAGGTACAGAATTTTCTGTTTCCTAGTTTGCTGTACTGTGTGAAATGACAGTTTGATGAAGCCATGCTATAGTTAAGCTGAACTGTAGCCTTGTCATTCTTCAATGTGAAGGCAGGATAGCTAGTTCTCCAAATTATTGTAAATACTGCAGACTCATCTATCCATAATGACAACATTTGTGTAAATTTAAGTATCATATGTCTTTGTTTGTCTGAAACAGGAAACTGAAGGTATGATCATATAAATTTTTCTCTTAACCCACATATCCTTAAGCAAAGAATATAATTGGGAAACTGAGTTCTTGTGGATATATATCTTGGATTATTTTATATACCTGCATTAATATTTCTGATTGTCACATGCATGCACAAAGAATCTAGCTATGCACAGTCATCTTCTTTTTTAGTGGTTGGTGTAATTTTTTTCCTACTATGGAGACTTCCCACAAAGTGTTTGCCCATTATGATTAAAGTAAAACCTTAAAATATGAATCTGAAGTTACTTTTCTAAATTTAAAAAATTACAAAAAACTATGTCATTTATTACATGGCCATTTGTTTACATACAAGTTTCTCCTGCAAAGTTACCAACTCCTTGATATTAGGAATAAGTACAAGAAAAGATACTTTTTGTTCATTATAAACAAGCAACATAAATGCCAATATAGTGATGATTATCTTGTCAAGAACTGTATAAAGCTAATTTGCAAAATAATTTGGATCTAACTCATTTCTCTAGTGATATCAAAAAGCTAAGTATGCTACGTACAATGCTCTCTTAAAGCAGTATTCATGTCACATACATACATATTCATATACCTACATATTACATGTATCTTCACTCTATAAACTTGTAATAAAAGTCAAATGAAATCTTTAGATGTCCTTCCACATTTTATGGTGCCTAAATTACCTGAATGTTAACAACTGCCTGTCCTTGAAGAGGAGGCACTCCCTGGTCAGTGGCAATGACAGTCATTCTGTAGGAAGGTCTATAATCATATGAAAGTATTGTGGTTGTTCTTATTTCACCACTGTTGGCATCAATCTTAAAGTGATCAGAACTGTCTTCTATAAACACACAAGAAAATTAAGAAATGAATGTTAATTGACAATGCAGAAAACAGAGAACCAATTAATCCAATATATTGATCATTGGGAAGATTTATTTGGTTTAAATTCTATGAGAGTATGAACACAAAAATGACACTAAAAATAGACAAGAAATATCAATTTTTAAAAAGTTGTATTACAGAAAATGTCAAGCATATCAAAAAGTGAACAAAAGGATATAATAAACTTTCATGAGTCCATCACCTAGCTTAAACAATGATCAATTCATGGCCTATCTTATTTAATCTATTCCCCATGTATATACTTCCATTTTCCCATATTTTTTTGAAGTTCCAGAAATCATATTATTTCTTCTGCATATATTTCAAAATGCATCTCTAAAAAATAAGAAATATTGTAACATAATCACAGTACCATATTACACATTAAAAATTAATAATGATTCACTAATATCACCAAATATTTGGTGTTTTCAAATTTTCAGTCATCCCATAAATATCCTTTATTTTTCTTTTTTGTTTACATTAGGATGAAATTTAAGTCCATATAATGCCTATTTCTTTAAACTATAGATTTTTGCCAGCCATCTCATTTGTCCTTGCAATTCATTTGTTGCATAAACTGGATCTTGTATCCTGACATTTTCCATGATCTAGATTTGCTGTTGCATCTTCAATGTGTAGTTTAATATGTTCCTCTATTCTCTGTTTTCTTTAACTTTTGAGTTAGATTTAGAGAACTGACTAGATTCAGGTCAGATGATTTTCTTTTCTTTTTTGCAAGACTACTTCACAAATGCTGTTTTTCCTTTCAGAGTCATATGTCTAGCTGCCTTAAAAAATAAAAATAAAAAAGATGAGGTCTCTCTCTGTCACCCAGGCTGGAGCGTAATTGTGCCATGATAGCTCACTGCAGCCTGGTGATCATGGTCACAAGTTATCCTCATACCTTGGCCTCCCAGATAGCTGGGACTATAGGCATGGGCCAAAAGCTGGTTGTTTTTGATGTTGGCCCCACTGAGGCACAGCCTAGATCCATTAACTATTTTTCTGAGACGGAGTTACTCTCTCTGTCACTTAGGCTGGAGTGCAGTGTTGCGATCTTGGCTCACTGCAACCTTCACGTCCCATGTTCAAGCGATTCTCCTGCCTCAGCTTCCCGAGTAGCTGGGACTACAAGCACGTGCCACCACACCCAGCTAATTTTTGTAATTTTTTTTAGTAGAGACAGGGTTTCATCATATTGGTCAGGCTGGTCTCAAACTCCTGACCTCATGATCTGCCCACCTCGGCCTCCCAAAGTGCTGGGATTATAGGTGTGAACGACCTCACCCAGACTTCATTCACTATTTTTTAAGTATTGTAAAGTATAATACAAGTTGATATCCCAAATCCAAAAATATGATATCCAAAATGTTCAAAAATCCAGAATTTGAGCATTGACATGACACTATACCTGAAACTCTATGCCTGATTCATCTGATGGGTTGCAGTCAAGACACAGTCAAAACTTTGTTTCATGCACAAAATTATAAAAAATATTGTATGTAATTACCTTCAGGCTGTGCATACAGGTGCATATGAAAAAATGAATTTCATGTTTACACTTGGGCCTCATCTTCAAGATAATCTCATTATGTATATGCAAATATTCCAAAATTTAAAAAAAAATCAAAAAGCTGAAACACTTCGGTCTCAAGCATTTTGAATAAAGGATACTCAATATGTGCTGTGTTTTGGTTTATCATCCCTTTTTCATATTTTCACTGGAATATTTCAATAAAGAGAAACTTTCAGAGAAAGAGTTCATTATAAGAAAGGCAGGATAAATGCTTGATGAGTTAAACTTTAACAATTTTTGAAATAATGGGTTGGTTCACTAACATCCACCAATGTTCCAAGTATGATAAGTAATACTTTATCTTGCTTTTTTGGAAATCATTAAGCATGAATTTAAATATTTCAGTTGTGCTTCAATATATTGCCATTATTATCCTTATTGATGCTGAAATTGTCCCATCGCTGAATATTGGCATATTCTTAAAGTTGGTTCCTGGGTCTCTTTACATGATCCTAATAGATTTAGTAGCCTCCTTCTATGGCAAAATGGTACAGACTCATCTTGTAGATTTCCTGTACTGATGTGGCATCACCATTTCTCCAAGAACTGCTGGTTCCTTTTGGTAGAAAATGGTTTTGGGAGAACATTTTTGGGACATGAGGGGTGCTCATTGTTTCTGGGTTTGTCATCATTTCTAGGCCTTTTCAGTGGACAGGGAATACACATGCACACATCTATACATATATTCATACTGATGCTTAAAATTCAAATTGGTATCATAGGGTTTTGAGTTAAACAACAGATTTGTGTTCTTCAATAAAATCTGAATATTTCAAACAGTTCAAACATCAGACAAATCCTGAGTAAAAGCTCCCCTCCATTCTTTAGTTCAACAGTTGCTGAGTCATTACTATGGACCAAATACTTTACAAGTTATTAGGGATATAAAGGCAAATAAAAAAGAAGCCCTGTCTTCAAGAAACTCATAGCATGGAGCAGGCAATTACATAACATCTATTAGTTGTGATTTCTATGCTTTAATCCATTCATTTCATTCTCATAGAAATACCACAGAATGCATTCATGAATATGATACATGCCTTTATTCCCCTTATACCGATTTTCATCTTGTTATTCTACCATATATTTTGTAGTTGCTTCTATTTTACTATCAGATAAAAAATAAATATGTGAATAATATAATATATACCTCCATATTTTTGTATCGATATGCCTTAAGTATCATTTTAGAAGTTAATTTTTAAAAAAGAATATTTTGAACATTCACAAATAAATGAACATCAAAGTATCACTTCTTAGATTGATTAATTTTCAATATTTCTTCAAAATTTTCCAACAAATAACAGAGTATAAATAAAGGAGTGGACGTGTATCTCATTCCCCTCCTCTTTCCCTGTAGAAAGTCACTTTTATAACTAAAGTTGAGGTTTATCTTTCCAGTCCATACATCCATAATGTATACCGTGGCTTTGCTTGCTTTTAAATAATAGCATTATAGCAGGATTGCAGCCATGTGTCTGTGTGCATCTCAGTGTATGTGTGTGTCTCTTTCCTCCTCACCATCATTATCTTTACAGGCACACCATGGCGCCTTCTCCACCCCAAAATAAAACAGGAATAAAAGATGTAAAGATCTTATTGACCTAACTAACCTAATAGCCAGAGGAAGATACTTGAATGCACACCTGCAAAGCCATTTTTTCTTCCTCCCAAGGACCAGATTAGAATAAGCTAAGACAATAAAAAGATAAATATGAGAAGTAACAAAAGGGAAGACAAAAATAACAGAAGGGGAGGACAGGGAGAGAATCTCTGAAGGAGGGGACAGCAGGGACACAGAGGAAGGGCTGTCTACAAATGTGGATGTGCTGCAGGCTCACTACCTCTGGGTCATTCACAATTCAAGTGTCCTGAAAACTTGGGAACAACTTCTGACATGTTTACAGGTAAAGAAATTAGGATGGTTTATACAGACATAGAAACATGAGAAAAGAATTTGCTCCCTGACCAAGGAGGTATTGAGAAGAATCACCTATGTAACTTTTCCAATGAAAGGCAAAGCAATGAACTCAAAGCTGCTGTTTGCATCAAATTCTTTTTATCTTCTGTAAAATCCTTGCCTTCCTTGCTTAACTTTGGATTCAATATTTATCCACACTGCCATGTATGAAACTCTACTGTATTTTCATTGTTATATTCTGTGAATACACCATATTATGCAAACAACTGAAATAATGCTTCAGTGAATATCCTGTTACAGTCTCACTGTGCACATATAGAGTTCCTCTAGGGTAAAAGAAGTAGAAGTGCAAGGGTATAGCACAGTCACATCTCCAATCTTATCAGATACTGCTTCATTGTTCTTCAAAGACATCACATCAAGGAGTCTGGGCATGCTTTAACAATCTTTTTAATTATTCAGGCTTCTTTTCTTTGAGTTGTCTGTTAATATTATTTGTCCAGTTTTATTATTTATTTGTCTTTTTCTTACTGGTTTGCAGGAGTTCTTAATAATTTTGTATTGGTTACTGTGCTGTAACTATCATTTCCCAACTTGTGACTTGACTAATCAAATTGTAAACAATGGCCTATTTT
The DNA here is from genome assembly GCA_963574635.1 of Cheracebus regulus. Classification (NCBI taxonomy): domain Eukaryota; kingdom Metazoa; phylum Chordata; class Mammalia; order Primates; family Pitheciidae; genus Cheracebus; species Cheracebus regulus. Next base: position 674 of record CAUYQU010045366.1, on the reverse strand, counting down.
GCAGTGTTTTCAATTTTAATGTAGTTTTATGTATCTCTTTGTAAACTTCTGCTTTTCTTCTTGTTTAAACCATCTTTATTCTCAATGCCATATATTTAACCAGTCTCATATTTTCTTCTGTAAGAATTAAAGATTTCTACATTTAATAAGACTCATCTTTGAAGGGCTGAGAGTAGAGATATTTTTTCCTTGTAGGTAATCAACCATACCAGCATCATGTACTGATAGTCCATCTTTTCCCCATTTATTTTCCACCCTCTCATATGTCAAGTTTCCATATGTGTAAAGTGTGACCCCTATTCTTTTTAACTGGTCCATTTATTAATGGGTGAATCAATATAATAGTGTCTTAATTACAAAAGTCTATAAATCAAGACCTGGTGGGGCCTACTTCCCACTTGTTCTTTAGACACCGTCTTGGTTATTCCTTGTCTTTTGCTCATCCACATGACTTTTAGAATCAGCTTGTCAAGTTCTATCAAATCCTCATTAAAATTTTGATTAAAATCATATTGAATTAATAATTATATATATTTTTTTAAAGAATGAAAGAGAAAGGAAGAGGAAGAGATTTTAGAAAAAGAGAGAAAAGGAGAAAGAAAGAAACAGCAAAAGAAAGAAAAAATGAAAGAGAAAGAAAGAGGAAGAGATTTTAGAAAAAGAGAAAAGGAGAA